>CM039591.1:1336124-1617776 GCA_022457205.1 Saccharum spontaneum
AGGTGGGATGTGGTCTCCAGAAATACAGCACATTCTCTGAAAAGCGAGCAAAAACTTTGAAAATTTTTTTCTTCATTTTCCTGAATATTTTTGGCAATTTTGATGAAACCAAACAGGGCGAAGCAATCTGTTGTTGAGCGTGGGTAACAGTTGCAAGATGAACCTGTGCTGATTGAAGAATGTGTGGAGCTATGGGTAGGCACACAATATGACAGCAAGGATTAGCAATTAACGAGTGCAGATTAGCGATTGTTCAATCCAGATCCAAAGTACAAATCCTAGCTGTTGGCTAAGACGTGTCGAGACGTAGCGCGACAAGGTGAAAACAAAGGACGATGGAAAGAACGCACGGAACAAGCAAATAACCCGGAATTTTCCATTTCCTGAATTTCTCCCTGATTTTTCCAAAAGGCACTAGTAGGAATCAAACTTTTTTATTTTTTCACCATTTTTCTTTATTTTTCTCTAAATAAGGATCAAAAAAGATGCAACCACAAAAATTGGCACCTACAACTGAGGTGGGATGTGGTCTCCAGAAATACAGCACATTCTCTGAAAAGCAAGCAAAAACTTTGAAATTTTTTTTCTTCATTTTCCTGAATATTTTTGGCAATTTTGATGAAACCAAACAGGGCGAAGCAATCTGTTGTTGAGCGTGGGTAACAGTTGCAAGATGAACCTGTGCAGATTGAAGAATGTGTGGAGCTATGGGTAGGCACACAATATGACAGCAAGGATTAGCAATTAACGAGTGCAGATTAGCGATTGTTCAATCCAGATCCAAAGTACAAATCATAGCTGTTGGCTAAGACGTGTCGAGACGTAGCTCGACAAGGTGAAAACAAAGGACGATGGAAAGAACGCACGGAACAAGCAAATAACCCGGAATTTTCCTTTTCCTGAATTTCTCCCTGATTTTTCCAAAAGGCACTAGTAGGAATCAAACTTTTTTATTTTTTCACCATTTTTCTTTATTTTTCTCTGAATAAGGATAAAAAAAGATGCAACCACAAAAATTGGCACCTACAACTGTGGTGGGATGTGGTCTCCAGAAATACAGCACATTCTCTGAAAAGCGTGCAAAAACTTTGACAATTTTTTTCTTTATTTTCCAAAATTTTTTTGGCAATTTTGATGAAACCAAACAGGGCGAAGCAATCTATTGTTGAGCGTGGGTAACAGTTGCAAGATGAACCTGTGCTGATAGAAGAATATGTGGAGCTATGGCTAGGCACACAATATGACAGCAAGGATTAGCAATTAACGAGTGCAGATTAGTGATTGTTCAATCCGGATCCAAAGTACAAATCACAGCTGCTGGCTAAGACGTGTCGAGACGTAGCGCAACAAGGTGGAAACATAGGACGATGGAAAGAACGCACAGAACAAGCAAATAACCCAAAATTTTCCTTTTTCCAGAATTTTTCCCTGATTTTTCCAAAAGGCACTAGTAGGAATCAAACTTTTTTATTTTTCACTATTTTTTCTTTTTCTGTGAACAAGGATCAAAAAAGATGCAACCACAAAAATTGGCACCTACAACTGAGGTGGGATGTGGTCTACAGAAATACAGCACGTTCTTTGAAAAGTGTGCAAAAACTTTGACAATTTTTTTTCTTTATTTTCCTAAAGTTTTTTTTGGCAATTTTGATGAAACCAAATAGGGCAAAGCAATCTGTTGTTGAGCGTGGGTAACAGTTGCAAGATGAACCTGTGCTGATAGAAGAATATGTGGAGCTATGGGTAGGCACATAATATGACATCAAGGATTAGCAATTAACGGGTGCAGATTAGCGATTGTTCAATACGGATCCAAAGCACAAATAACAGCTGCTGGCTAAGACGTGTCGAGACGTAGCGCAACAAGGTGGAAACAAAGGACGATGGAAAGAACGCACAGAACAAGCAAATAACCTAGAATTTTCCTTTTTCCTGAATTTTTCCCTGATTTTTCCAAAAGGCACTAGTAGGAATCAAACTTTTTTATTTTTTCACCATTTTTTTTATTTTTCTCTGAACACGGATCAAAAAAGATGCAACTACAAAAATTGGCACCTACAACAGAGGTGGGATTTGGTCTACAGAAATACAGCACATTCTCTGAAAAGCGTGCAAAAACTTTGACAATTTTTTTTCTTTATTTTCCTGAATTTTTTTGGCAATTTTGATGAAACCAAACAGGGCGAAGCAATCTATTGTTGAGCGTGGGTAACATTTGCAAGATGAACTTGTGCTGATAGAAGAATATGTGGAGCTATGGGTAGGCACATAATATGACAACAAGGATTAGCAATTAACGAGTGCAGATTAGCGATTGTTCAATCCGGATCCAAAGTACAATGGATGATGGAAACAACCCACAGAACAAGCAAATAACCCGGGATTTTCCTTTTTCCTGAATTTTTCCCTGATTTTTCCAAAAGGCACTAGTAGGAATCAAACTTTTTTATTTTTTCATTATTTTTTTTTATTTTTCTCCGACCAAGGATCAAAAAAGATGCAAATAAAAAAATTGGCACCTACAACTGAGGTGGGATTTGGTCTACAGAAATAGAGCACGTTCTCTGAAAAGTGTGCAAAAACTTTGACAATTTTTTTTCTTTATTTTCCTAAATTTTTTTTTGGCAATTTTGATGAAACCAAACAGGGCGAAGCAATCTATTGTTCAGCGTGGGTAACAGTTGCAAGATGAACCTGTGCTAATAGAAGAATATGTGGAGCTATGGCTAGGCACACAATATGACAGCAAGGATTAGCAATTAATGAGTGCAGATTAGTGATTGTTCAATCCGGATCCAAAGTACAAATCACAGCTGCTGGCTAAGACGTGTCGAGACGTAGCGCAATAAGGTGGAAACATAGGACGATGGAAAGAACGCACAGAACAAGCAAATAACCCAAAATTTTCCTTTTTCCTGAATTTTTCCCCGATTTTTCCAAAAGGCACTAGTAGGAATCAAACTTTTTTATTTCTCACTATTTTTTTATTTTTCTGTGAACAAGGATCAAAAAAGATGCAACCACAAAAATTGGCACCTACAACTGAGGTGGGACGTGGTCTACAGAAATACAGCACGTTCTTTGAAAAGCGTGCAAAAACTTTGACAATTTTTTTCTTTATTTTCCTAAAATTTTTTTGGCAATTTTGATGAAACCAAACAGGGCGAAGCAATCTATTGTTGAGCGTGGATAACAGTTGCAAGATGAACCTGTGCTGATAGAAGAATATGTGGAGCTATGGGTTGGCACATAATATGACATCAAGGATTAGCAATTAACGAGTGCAGATTAGTGATTGTTCAATACGGATCCAAAGCACAAATAACAGCTGCTGGCTAAGACGTGTCGAGACATAGCGCAACAAGGTGGAAACAAAGGATGATGGAAAGAACACACAGAACAAGCAAATAACCTAGAATTTTCCCTTTTCCTGAATTTTTCCCTGATTTTTCCAAAAGGCACTAGTAGGAATCAAACTTTTTTATTTTTTTGCCATTTATTTTATTTTTCTCTGAACAAGGATCAAAAAGATGCAACTACAAAAATTGGCACCTACAACAGAGGTGGGATTTGGTCTACAGAAATACAGCACGTTCTCTGAAAAGCGTGCAAAAACTTTGACAGTTTTTTTTCTTTATTTTCCTAATTTTTTTTGGCAATTTTGATGAAACCAAACAGGGAGAAGCAATCTGTTGTTGAGCATGGGTAATAGTTGCAAGATGAACCTATGCTGATAGAAGAATATGTGGAGCTATGGCTAGGCACATAATATGACAGCAAGGATTAGCAATTAACGAGTGCAGATTAGTGATTGTTCAATCCGGATCCAAAGTACAAATCACAGCTGCTGGCTAAGACGTGTCGAGACGTAGCGCAACAAGGTGAAAACAAAGGACGATGGAAAGAACGCACAGAACAAGCAAATAACCTAGAATTTTCCTTTTTCCTGAATTTTTCCCTGATTTTTCCAAAAGGCACTAGTAGGAATCAAACTTTTTTATTTTTTCACCATTTTTTTTATTTTCCTCTGAACAAGGATCAAAAAAGATGCAACTACAAAAATTGGCACCTACAATAGAGGTGGGATTTGGTCTACAGAAATACAGCACATTCTCTGAAAAGTGTGCAAAAACTTTGATAATTTTTTTTCTTTATTTTCCTGAATTTTTTTGGCAATTTTGATGAAACCAAACAGGGTGAAGCAATCTGTTGTTGAGCATGGGTAACAGTTGCAAGATGAACCTGTGTTGATAGAAGAATATGTGGAGCTATGGGTAGGCACACAATATGACAGCAAGGATTAGCAATTAACGAGTGCAGATTAGCGATTGTTCAATCCGGATCCAAATTGCAAATCACAGCTGCTGGCTAAGACGTGTCGAGACGTAGCGCAATAAGGTGGAAACATAGGACGATGGAAAGAACGCACAGAACAAGCAAATAACCCAAAATTTTCCTTTTTCCTAAATTTTTCCCTGATTTTTCCAAAAGGCACTAGTAGGAATCAAACTTTTTTATTTTTCACTATTTTTTTATTTTTCTGTGAACAAGGATCAAAAAAGATGCAACCACAAAAATTGGCACCTACAACTGAGGTGGGATGTGGTCTACAGAAATACAGCACGTTCTTTGAAAAGCGTGCAAAAACTTTGACAATTTGTTTTCTTTATTTTCCTAAAAATTTTTTGGCAATTTTGATGAAACCAAACAGGGCGAAGCAATCTATTGTTGAGCGTGGGTAACAGTTGCAAGATGAACCTGTGCTGATAGAAGAATATGTGGAGCTATGGGTAGGCACATAATATGACATCAAGGATTAGCAATTAACGAGTGCAGATTAGCGATTGTTCAATACGGATCCAAAGCACAAATAACAGCTGCTGGCTAAGACGTGTCGAGACGTAGCGCAACAAGGTGGAAACAAAGGACGATGGAAAGAACGCACAGAACAAGCAAATAACCCAAAATTTTCCTTTTTCCTGAATTTTTCCCTGATTTTTCCAAAAGGCACTAGTAGAAATCAAACTTTTTTATTTTTTCACCATTTTTTTTATTTTTCTCTGAACAAGGATCAAAAAAGATGCAACTACAAAAATTGGCTCCTACAACTGAGGTGGGATTTGGTCTACAGAAATACAGCACGTTCTCTGAAAAGCGTGCAAAAACTTTGATAATTTTTTTTTCTTTATTTTCCTGAATTTTTTTGGCAATTTTGATGAAACCAAACAGGGCGAAGCAATCTGTTGTTGAGCGTGGGTAACAGTTGCAAGATGAACCTGTGTTGATAGAAGAATATGTGGAGCTATGGGTAGGCACACAATATGACAGCAAGTATTAACAATTAACGAGTGCAGATTAGCGATTGTTCAATCCGGATCCAAAGTACAAATCAGAGCTGTTGGATAAGACTTGTCGAGACGTAGCGCAACAAGGTGAAAACAAAGGACGATGGAAAGAACGCACGGAACAAGCAAATAACCCGAAATTTTCCTTTTCCTGAATTTCTCCCTGATTTTTTCAAAAAGGCACTAGTAGGAATCAAACTTTTTTATTTTTTCATTATTTTTTTATTTTTCTCTGAACAAGGATCAAAAAAGATGCAAATACAAAAATTGGCACCTACAACTGAGGTGGGATTTGGTCTACAGAAATACAGCACGTTCTCTGAAAAGTGTGCAAAAACTTTGACAATTTTTTTCTTTATTTTCCTAAAATTTTTTTGGCAATTTTGATGAAACCAAACAGGGCGAAGCAATCTATTGTTCAGCGTGGGTAACAGTTGCAAGATGAACCTGTGCTATTAGAAGAATATGTGGAGCTATGGCTAGGCACACAATATGACAGCAAGGATTAGCAATTAACGAGTGCAGATTAGTGATTGTTCAATCCGGATCCAAAGTACAAATCACAGCTGCTGGCTAAGACGTGTCGAGACGTAGCGCAATAAGGTGGAAACATAGGACGATGGAAAGAATGCACAGAACAAGCAAATAACCCAAAATTTTCCTTTTTCCTAAATTTTTCCCCGATTTTTTCAAACGGCACTAGTAGGAATCAAACTTTTTTATTTTTCACTATTTTTTTATTTTTCTGTGAACAAGGATCAAAAAAGATGCAACCACAAAAATTGGCACCTACAACTGAGGTGGGATGTGGTCTACAGAAATACAGCACGTTCTTTGAAAAGCGTGCAAAAACTTTGACAATTTTTTTTCTTTATTTTCCTAAAAATTTTTTGGCAATTTTGATGAAACCAAACAGGGCGAAGCAATCTATTGTTGAGCGTGGATAACAGTTGCAAGATGAACCTGTGCTGGTAGAAGAATATGTGGAGCTATGGGTAGGCACGTAATATGACATCAAGGATTAGCAATTAACGAGTGCAGATTAGTGATTGTTCAATACGGATCCAAAGCACAAATAACAGCTGCTGGCTAAGACGTGTCGAGACGTAGCGCAACAAGGTGGAAACAAAGGATGATGGAAAGAACACACAGAACAAGCAAATAACCTAGAATTTTCCTTTTTCCTGAATTTTTCCCTGATTTTTCCAAAGTGCACTAGTAGGAATCAAACTTTTTTATTTTTTCGCCATTTTTTTTTATTTTTCTCTGAACAAGGATAAAAAAAGATGCAACTACAAAAATTGGCACCTACAACAGAGGTGGGATTTGGTCTACAGAAATACAGCACGTTCTCTGAAAAGCGTGCAAAAACTTTGACAATTTTTTTTCTTTATTTTCCTGAATTTTTTTGGCAATTTTGATGAAACCAAACAGGGCGAAGCAATCTGTTGTTGAGCATGGGTAACAGTTGCAAGATGAACCTGTGTTGATAGAAGAATATGTGGAGCTATGGGTAGGCACACAATATGACAGCAAGTATTAACAATTAACGAGTGCAGATTAGCGATTGTTCAATCCGGATCCAAAGTACAAATCACAGCTGTTGGATAAGACTTGTCGAGACGTAGCGCAACAAGGTGAAAACAAAGGACGATGGAAAGAACGCACAGAACAAGCAAATAACCTAGAATTTTCCTTTTTCCTGAATTTCTCCCTCATTTTTCAAAAAGGCACTAGTAGGAATCAAACTTTTTTATTTTTTCACCATTTTTCTTTATTTTTCTCTAAATAAGGATAAAAAAGATGCAACCACAAAAATTGGCACCAACAACTGAGGTGGGATGTGGTCTACAGAAATACAGCACGTTCTCTGAAAAGCGTGCAAAAACTTTGACAATTTTTTTTCTTTATTTTCCTGAATTTTTTTGGCAATTTTGATGAAACCAAACAGGGCGAAGCAATCTGTTGTTGAGCATTGGTAACAGTTGCAAGATGAACCTGTGCTGATAGAAGAATATGTGGAGCTGTGGGTAGGCACATAATATGACAACAAGGATTAGCAATTAACGAGTGCAGATTAGCGATTGTTCAATCCGGATCCAAAGTACAAATAACAACTGCTGGCTAAGACGTGTCGAGACGTAGCGCAACAAGGTGAAAACAAAGGACGATGGAAAGAACACACAGAAACAAGCAAATAACCTGGGATTTTCCTTTTTCCTGAATTTTTCCCTGATTTTTCCAAAAGGCAATAGTGGGAATCAAACTTTTTTATTTTTTCACTATTTTTTTATTTTTCTCTGAACAAGGATAAAAAAAGAAGCAACCACAAAAATTGGCACCTACAACTGAGGTGGGATGTGGTCTATAGAAATACAGTACGTTCTCTGAAAAGCGTGCAAAAACTTTGGCAATTTTTTTTCTTTATTTTCCTGAATTTTTTTGGCAATTTTGATGAAACCAAACAGGGCGAAGCAATCTGTTATTGAGCATGGGTAACAGTTGCTAGATGAACCTGTGCTGATAGAAGAATATGTGGACCTATGGGTAGGCACATAATATGACAACAAGGATTATCAATTAACGAGTGCAGATTAGCGATTGTTTAATCCGGATCCAAAGCACAAATAACAGCTGCTGGCTAAGACGTGTCGAGACGTTGCGCAGCAAGGTGAAAACAAAGGACGATGGAAAGAATGCAGAGAACAAGCAAATAACCTGGAATTTTCCTTTTTCCAGAATTTTTCCCTGATTTTTCCAAAAGGAACTAGTAGGAATAAAACTTTTTTATTTTTTCATTATTTTTTTTTATTTTTCTCTGAACAAGGATCAAAAAAGATGCAAATACAAAAATTGGCACCTACAACTGAGGTGGGATTTGGTCTACAGAAATACAGCACATTCTCTGAAAAGTGTGCAAAAACTTTGACAATTTTTTTTCTTTATTTTCCTAAATTTTTTTTGGCAATTTTGATAAAACCAAACAGGGCGAAGCAATCTATTGTTCAGCGTGGGTAACAGTTGCAAGATGAACCTGTGCTAATAGAAGAATATGTGGAGCTATGGCTAGGCACACAATATGACAGCAAGGATTAGCAATTAACGAGTGCAGATTAGTGATTGTTCAATCCGGATCCAAAGTACAAATCACAGCTGCTGGCTAAGACGTGTCGAGACGTAGCGCAATAAGGTGGAAACATAGGACGATGGAAAGAACGCACAGAACAAGCAAATAACCCAAAATTTTCCTTTTTCCTGAATTTTTCCCTGATTTTTCCAAAAGGCACTAGTAGGAATCAAACTTTTTTATTTTTCACTATTTTTTTATTTTTCTGTGAACAAGGATCAAAAAAGATGCAACCACAAAAATTGGCACCTACAACTGAGGTGGGATGTGGTCTACAGAAATACAGCACGTTCTTTGAAAAGCGTGCAAAAACTTTGACAATTTTTTTTCTTTATTTTCCTAAAATTTTTTTAGCAATTTTGATGAAACCAAACAGGGCGAAGCAATCTATTGTTGAGCGTGGGTAACAGTTGCAAGATGAACCTGTGCTGATAGAAGAATATGTGGAGCTATGGGTAGGCACATAATATGACATCAAGGATTAGCAATTAACGAGTGCAGATTAGCGATTGTTCAATACGGATCCAAAGCACAAATAACAGCTGCTGGCTAAGACGTGTCGAGACGTAGCGCAACAAGGTGGAAACAAAGGACGATGGAAAGAACGCACAGAACAAGCAAATAACCTAGAATTTTCCTTTTTCCTGAATTTTTCCCTGATTTTTCCAAAAGGCACTAGTAGGAATCAAACTTTTTTATTTTTCCATCATTTTTTTATTTTTCTCTGAACAAGGATCAAAAAAGATGCAACCACAAAAATTGGCACCTACAACAGAGGTGGGATTTGGTCTACAGAAATACAGCACGTTCTCTGAAAAGCGTGCAAAAACTTTGACAGTTTTTTTTCTTTATTTTCCTGAAATTTTTTGGCAATTTTGATGAAACCAAACAGGGCGAAGCAATCTGTTGTTGAGCGTGGGTAACAGTTGCAAGATGAACCTGTGTTGATAGAAGAATATGTGGAGCTATGGGTAGGCACACAATATGACAGCAAGGATTAGCAATTAACGAGTGCAGATTAGCGATTGTTCAATCCGGATCCAAATTGCAAATCACAGCTGCTGGCTAAGACGTGTCGAGACATAGCGCAACAAGGTGCAAACATAGGACAATGGAAAGAACGCACAGAACAAGCAAATAACCCAAAATTTTCCTTTTTCCTGAATTTTTCCCTGATTTTTCCAAAAGGCACTAGTAGAAATCAAACTTTTTTATTTTTCACTATTTTTTTAATTTTTCTCTGAACAAGGATCAAAAAAGATGCAACCACAAAAATTGGCACCTACAACTGAGGTGGGATGTGGTCTACAGAAATATAGCACGTTCTTTGAAAAGCGTGCAAAAACTTTGACAATTTGTTTTCTTTATTTTCCTAAAATTTTTTTGGCAATTTAGATGAAACCAAACAGGGCGAAGCAATCTATTGTTGAGCGTGGGTAACAGTTGCAAGATGAACCTGTGCTGATAGAAGAATATGTGGAGCTATGGGTAGGCACATAATATGACATCAAGGATTAGCAATTAACGAGTGCAGATTAGCGATTGTTCAATACGGATCCAAAGCACAAATAACAGTTGCTGGCTAAGACGTGTTCTGACGTAGCGCAACAAGGTGGAAACAAAGGACGATGGAAAGAACGCACAGAACAAGCAAATAACCCAAAATTTTCCTTTTTCCTGAATTTTTCCCTGATTTTTCCAAAAGGCACTAGTACACATCAAACTTTTTTATTTTTTCACTATTTTTTTTATTTTTCTCTGAACAAGGATCAAAAAAGATGCAACTACAAAAATTGGCTCCTACAACTGAGGTGGGATTTGGTCTACAGAAATACAGCACGTTCTCTGAAAAGCATGCAAAAACTTTGATAATTTTTTTTCTTTATTTTCCTGAATTTTTTTGGCAATTTTGATGAAACCAAATAGGGCGAAGCAATCTGTTGTTGAGCGTGGGTAACAGTTGCAAGATGAACCTGTGTTGATAGAAGAATATGTGGAGCTATGGGTAGGCACACAATATGACAGCAAGTGTTAACAATTAACGAGTGCAGATTAGCGATTGTTCAATCCGGATCCAAAGTACAAATCAGAGCTGTTGGATAAGACTTGTCGAGACGTAGCGCAACAAGGTGAAAACAAAGGACGATGGAAAGAACGCACGGAACAAGCAAATAACCCGAAATTTTCCTTTTCCTGAATTTCTCCCTGATTTTTTCAAAAAGGCACTAGTAGGAATCAAACTTTTTTATTTTTTCATTATTTTTTTATTTTTCTTTGAACAAGGATCAAAAAAGATGCAAATACAAAATTTGGCACCTACAACTGAGGTGGGATTTGGTCTACAGAAATACAGCACGTTCTCTGAAAAGTGTGCAAAAACTTTGACAATTTTTTTTCTTTATTTTCCTAAATTTTTTTTGGCAATTTTGATGAAACCAAACAGGGCGAAGCAATCTATTGTTCAGCGTGGGTAACAGTTGCAAGATGAACCTGTGCTAATAGAAGAATATGTGGAGCTATGGCTAGGCACACAATATGACAGCAAGGATTAGCAATTAACGAGTGCAGATTAGTGATTGTACAATCCGGATCCAATGTACAAATCACAGCTGCTGGCTAAGACGTGTCGAGACGTAGCGCAATAAGGTGGAAATATAGGACGATGGAAAGAATGCATAGAACAAGCAAATAACCCAAAATTTTCCTTTTTCCTAAATTTTTCCCCGATTTTTTCAAACGGCACTAGTAGGAATCAAACTTTTTTATTTTTCACTATTTTTTTATTTTTCTGTGAACAAGGATCAAAAAAGATGCAACCACAAAAATTGGCACCTACAACTGAGGTGGGATGTGGTCTACAGAAATACAGCACGTTCTTTGAAAAGCATGCAAAAACTTTGACAATTTTTTTTCTTTATTTTCCTAAAAATTTTTTGGCAATTTTGATGAAACCAAACCGGGCGAAGCAATCTATTGTTGAGCGTGGATAACAGTTGCAAGATGAACCTGTGCTGATAGAAGAATATGTGGAGCTATGGGTAGGCACATAATATGACATCAAGGATTAGCAATTAACGAGTGCAGATTAGTGATTGTTCAATACGGATCCAAAGCACAAATAACAGCTGCTGGCTAAGACGTGTCGAGACGTAGCGCAACAAGGTGGAAACAAAGGATGATGGAAAGAACACACAGAACAAGCAAATAACCTAGAATTTTCCTTTTTCCTGAATTTTTCCCTGATTTTTCCAAAAGGCACTAGTAGGAATCAAACTTTTTTATTTTTTCGCCATTTTTTTTATTTTTCTCTGAACAAGGATCAAAAAAGATGCAACTACAAAAATTGGCACCTACAACAGAGGTGGGATTTGGTCTACAGAAATACAGCACGTTCTCTGAAAAGCGTGCAAAAACTTTGACAATTTTTTTTCTTTATTTTCCTAAATTTTTTTGGCAATTTTGATGAAACCAAACAGGGCGAAGCAATCTGTTGTTGAGCATGGGTAACAGTTGCAAGATGAACCTGTGTTGATAGAAGAATATGTGGAGCTATGGGTAGGCACACAATATGACAGCAAGTATTAACAATTAACGAGTGCAGATTAGCGATTGTTCAATCCGGATCCAAAGTACAAATCACAGCTGTTGGATAAGACTTGTCGAGACGTAGCGCAACAAGGTGAAAACAAAGGACGATGGAAAGAACGCACAGAACAAGCAAATAACCTAGAATTTTCCTTTTTCCTGAATTTCTCCCTCATTTTTCAAAAGGGCACTAGTAGGAATCAAACTTTTTTATTTTTTCACCATTTTTCTTTATTTTTCTCTAAATAAGGATAAAAAAAGATGCAACCACAAAAATTGGCACCAACAACTGAGGTGGGATGTGGTCTACAGAAATACAGCACGTTCTCTGAAAAGCGTGCAAAAACTTTGACAATTTTTTTTCTTTATTTTCCTGAATTTTTTTGGCAATTTTGATGAAACCAAACAGGGCGAAGCAATCTGTTGTTGAGCATTGGTAACAGTTGCAAGATGAACCTGTGCTGATAGAAGAATATGTGGAGCTATGGGTAGGCACATAATATGACAACAAGGATTAGCAATTAACGAGTGCAGATTAGCGATTGTTCAATCCGGATCCAAAGTACAAATAACAGCTGCTGGCTAAGACGTGTCGAGACGTAGCGCAACAAGGTGAAAACAAAGGACGATGGAAAGAACACACAGAAACAAGCAAATAACCAGGGATTTTCCTTTTTCCTGAATTTTTCCCTGATTTTTCCAAAAGGCAATAGTGGGAATCAAACTTTTTTATTTTTTCACTATTTTTTTATTTTTCTCTGAACAAGGATAAAAAAAGAAGCAACCACAAAAATTGGCACCTACAACTGAGGTGGGATGTGGTCTACAGAAATACAGTACGTTCTCTGAAAAGCGTGCAAAAACTTTGGCAATTTTTTTTCTTTATTTTCCTGAATTTTTTTGGCAATTTTGATGAAACCAAACAGGGCGAAGCAATCTGTTATTGAGCATGGGTAACAGTTGCAAGATGAACCTGTGTTGATAGAAGAATATGTGGACCTATGGGTAGGCACATAATATGACAACAAGGATTATCAATTAACGAGTGCAGATTAGCGATTGTTTAATCCGGATCCAAAGCACAAATAACAGCTGCTGGCTAAGACGTGTCGAGACGTTGCGCAACAAGGTGAAAACAAAGGACGATGGAAAGAATGCAGAGAACAAGCAAATAACCTGGAATTTTCCTTTTTCCTGAATTTTTCCCTGATTTTTCCAAAAGGCACTAGTAGGAATAAAACTTTTTTATTTTTTCATTATTTTTTTTTATTTTTCTCTGAACAAGGATCAAAAAAGATGCAAATACAAAAATTGGCACCTACAACTGAGGTGGGATTTGGTCTACAGAAATACAGCACGTTCTCTGAAAAGTGTGCAAAAACTTTGACAATTTTTTTTCTTTATTTTCCTAAATTTTTTTTGGCAATTTTGATAAAACCAAACAGGGCGAAGCAATCTATTGTTCAGCGTGGGTAACAGTTGCAAGATGAACCTGTGCTAATAGAAGAATATGTGGAGCTATGGCTAGGCACACAATATGACAGCAAGGATTAGCAATTAACGAGTGCAGATTAGTGATTGTTCAATCCGGATCCAAAGTACAAATCACAGCTGCTGGCTAAGACGTGTCGAGACGTAGCGCAATAAGGTGGAAACATAGGACGATGGAAAGAACGCACAGAACAAGCAAATAACCCAAAATTTTCCTTTTTCCTGAATTTTTCCCTGATTTTTCCAAAAGGCACTAGTAGGAATCAAACTTTTTTATTTTTCACTATTTTTTTATTTTTCTGTGAACAAGGATCAAAAAAGATGCAACCACAAAAATTGGCACCTACAACTGAGGTGGGATGTGGTCTACAGAAATACAGCACGTTCTTTGAAAAGCGTTCAAAAACTTTGACAATTTTTTTTCTTTATTTTCCTAAAATTTTTTTGGCAATTTTGATGAAACCAAACAGGGCGAAGCAATCTATTGTTGAGCGTGGGTAACAGTTGCAAGATGAACCTGTGCTGATAGAAGAATATGTGGAGCTATGGGTAGGCACATAATATGACATCAAGGATTAGCAATTAACGAGTGCAGATTAGCGATTGTTCAATACGGATCCAAAGCACAAATAACAGCTGCTGGCTAAGACGTGTCGAGACGTAGCGCAACAAGGTGGAAACAAAGGACGATGGAAAGAACGCACAAAACAAGCAAATAACCTAGAATTTTCCTTTTTCCTGAATTTTTCCCTGATTTTTCCAAAAGGCACTAGTAGGAATCAAACTTTTTTATTTTTCCATCATTTTTTTATTTTTCTCTGAACAAGGATCAAAAAAGATGCAACCACAAAAATTGGCACCTACAACAGAGGTGGGATTTGGTCTACAGAAATACAGCACGTTCTCTGAAAAGCGTGCAAAAACTTTGACAATTTTTTTTCTTTATTTTCCTGAAATTTTTTGGCAATTTTGATGAAACCAAACAGGGCGAAGCAATCTGTTGTTGAGCGTGGGTAACAGTTGCAAGATGAACCTGTGTTGATAGAAGAATATGTGGAGCTATGGGTAGGCACACAATATGACAGCAAGGATTAGCAATTAACGAGTGCAGATTAGCGATTGTTCAATCCGGATCCAAATTGCAAATCACAGCTGCTGGCTAAGACGTGTCGAGACATAGCGCAACAAGGTGCAAACATAGGACAATGGAAAGAACGCACAGAACAAGCAAATAACCCAAAATTTTCCTTTTTCCTGAATTTTTCCCTGATTTTTCCAAAAGGCACTAGTAGAAATCAAACTTTTTTATTTTTCACTATTTTTTTAATTTTTCTCTGAACAAGGATCAAAAAAGATGCAAATACAAAAATTGGCACCTACAACTGAGGTGGGATTTGGTCTACAGAAATACAACACGCTCTCTAAAAAGTGTGCAAAAACTTTGACAATTTTTTTCTTTATTTTCCTAAATTTTTTTTGGCAATTTTGATGAAACCAAACAGGGCGAAGCAATCTATTGTTGAGCGTGGGTAACAGTTGCAAGATGAACCTGTGCTGATAGAAGAATATGTGGAGCTATGGGTAGGCACATAATATGACATCAAGGATTAGCAATTAACGAGTGCAGATTAGCGATTGTTCAATACGGATCTAAAGCACAAATAACAGCTGCTGGCTAAGACGTGTCGAGACGTAGCGCAACAAGGTGGAAATAAAGGACGATGGAAAGAACGCACAGAACAAGCAAGTAACCTAGAATTTTCCTTTTTCCTGAATTTTTCCCTGATTTTTCCAAAAGGCACTAGTAGGAATCAAACTTTTTTATTTTTTCACTATTTTTTATTTTTCTCTGAACAAGGATCAAACAAGATGCAACTACAAAAATTGACACCTACAACTGAGGAGGGATTTGGTCTACAGAAATATAGCACGTTCTCTGAAAAGAGTGCAAAAACTTTGACAATTTTTTTCTTTATTTTTCTAAATTTTTTTGGCAATTTTGATGAAACCAAATAGGGCGAAGCAATCTATTGTTGAGCGTGGGTAACAGTTGCAAGATGAACCTGTGCTAATATAAGAATATGTGGAGCTATGGCTAGGCACACAATATGACAGCAAGGATTAGCAATTAACGAGTGCAGATTAGTGATTGTTCAATCCGGATCCAAAGTACAAATCACAGCTGCTGGCTAAGACGTGTCGAGACGTAGCGCAACAAGGTGGAAACATAGGACGATGGAAAGAACACACAGAACAAGCAAATAACCCAAAATTTTCCTTTTTCCTGAATTTTTACCTGATTTTTCCAAAAGGCACTAGTAGGAATCAAACTTTTTTATTTTTCACTATTTTTTTTATTTTTCTGTGAACAAGGATCAAAAAAGATGCAACCACAAAAATTGGCACCTACAACTGAGGTGGGATGTGGTCTACAGAAATACAGCACGTTCTTTGAAAAGCGTGCAAAAACTTTGACAATTTTTTTCTTTATTTTTCTAAATTTTTTTGGCAATTTTGATGAAACCAAACAGGGCGAAGTAATCTGTTGTTGAGCATGGGTAACAGTTGCAAGATGAACCTGTGCTGATAGAAGAATATGTGGACCTATGGGTAGGCACATAATATGACAACAAGGATTAGCAATTAACGAGTGCAGATTAGTGATTGTTCAATCCGGATCCAAAGCACAAATAACAGCTGCTGGCTAAGACGTGTCGAGACGTTGCGCAACAAAGTGAAAACAAAGGACGATGGAAAGAACGCACAGAACAAGCAAATAAACCAGAATTTTCCTTTTTCCTGAATTTTTCCCTGATTTTTCCAAAAGGCACTAGTAGGAATCAAACTTTTTATTTTTTCACTATTTTTTCTTATTTTTCTTTGAACAAGGATAAAAAAAGATGCAACTACAAAAATTGGCACCTACAATTGAGGTGGGATGTGGTCTACAGAAGTACAGCCCGTTCTCTGAAAAGCATGCAAAAACTTTGACAGTTTTTTTTCTTTATTTTCCTAAATTTTTTTTTGGCAATTTTGATGAAACCAAACAGGGCGAAGCAATCTATTGTTGAGCGTGGGTAACAGTTGCAAGATGAACCTGTGCTGATAGAAGAATATGTGGAGCTATAGGTAGGCACAAAATATGACAGCAAGGATTAGCGATTAACGAGTGCAGATTAGCGATTGTTCAATTCGGATCCAAAGTACAAATCACAGCTGTTGGCTAAGACGTGTCGAGACGTAGTGCAACAAGGTGAAAACAAAGGACGATGGAAAGAACGCACGGAACAAGCAAATAACCCGGAATTTTCCTTTTCCTAAATTTTTCCCTGATTTTTCCAAAAGGCACTAGTAGGAATCAAACTTTTTATTTTTTCACCATTTTTCTTTATTTTTCTCTTGACAAGGATAAAAAAAGATGCAACCACAAAAATTGCCACCTACAACTGAGGTGGGATGTGGTCTATAGAAATACAACACGTTCTCTGAAAAGCGTGCAAAAACTTTGACAAATTTTTTTCTTTATTTTCCTAAATTTTTTTGGCAATTTTGATGAAACCAAACAGGGCGAAGCAATTTGTTGTTGAGCTTGGGTAACAGTTGCAAGATGAACCTCTGCTGATAGAAGAATATGTGGACCTATGGGTAGGCACATAATATGACAACAAGGATTAGCAATTAACGAGTGCAGATTAGCGATTGTTCAATACGGATCCAAAGCACAAAAAAACAGTTGTTGGCTAAGATGTGTCGAGACGTAGCGCAACAAGGTGAAAACAAAGGACGATGGAAAGAACGCACAGAACAAGCAAATAACCCGGAATTTTCCTTTTTCTTGAATTTTTCCCTGATTTTTCCAAAAGGCACCAGTAGGAATCAAACTTTTTTATTTTTTCACTATTTTTTTTATTTTTCTCTGAACAAGGATGAAAAAAGATGCAACCACAAAAATTGGCACCTACAACTGAGCTGGGATTTGGTCTACAGAAATACAGGACGTTCTTTGAAAAGCATGTAAAAACTTTGACAATTTTTTTTTCTTTATTTTCCTAAATTTTTTTGGCAATTTTGATGAAACCAAACAGGGCGAAGCAATCTGTTGTTGAGCGTGGGTAACAGTTGCAAGATGAACCTGTGCTGATAGAAGAATATGTGGACCTATGGGTAGGCACATAATATGACAACAAGGATTACCAATTAACGAGTGCAGACTAGCGATTGTTCAATCCGGATCCAAAGCACAAATAACAGCTGCTGGCTAAGACATGTCGAGACGTTGCGCAACAAGGTGAAAACAAAGGACGATGGAAAGAACGCACAGAACAAGCAAATAACCCAAAATTTTCCTTTTTCCTGAATTTTTCCAAGATTTTTCCAAAAGGCACTAGTAGGAATCAAACTTTTTTATTTTTTCACTATTTTTTTTATTTTTATCTGAACAAGGATAAAAAAAGATGCAACCACAAAAATTGGCACCTACAACTGAGGTGGGATGTGGTCTACAGAAATACAGCACGTTCTCTGAAAAGCGTGCAAAAACTTTGATAATTTTTTTTCTTTATTTTCCTAAATTTTTTTGGCAATTTTGATGAAACCAAACAGGGCGAAGGAATCTATTGTTGAGCGTGGGTCACAGTTGCAAGATGAACTTGTGCTGATAGAAGAATATGTGGAGCTATGGGTAGGCACACAATATGACATCAAGGATTAGCAATTAACGAGTGCAGATTAGTGATTGTTCAATCCGGATCCAAAGTACAAATCACAGCTGTTGGCTAAGACGTGTCGAGATGTATTGCAACAAGGTGAAAACAAAGGACGATGGAAAGAACGCACGGAACAAACAAATAACCTAGAATTTTCCTTTTCATGAATTTTTCCCTGATTTTTCCAAAAGGCACTAGTAGGAATCAAACTTTTTTATTTTTTCACCATTTTTCTTTATTTTTCTCTGAACAAGGATCAAAAAAGATGCAACTACAAAAATTGGCACCTACAACTGAGGTGGGACGTGGTCTATAGAAATACGGCACGTTCTCTGAAAAGCGTGCAAAAACTTTGACAATTATTTTTCTTTATTTTCCTGAATTTTTTTGGCAATTTTGATGAAACCAAACAGGGCGAAGCAATCTATTGTTGAGCGTGGGTCACAGTTGCAAGATGAACTTGTGCTGATAGAAGAATATGTGGAGCTATGGGTAGGCACACAATATGACAGGAAGGATTAGCAATTAACGAGTGCAGATTAGTGATTGTTCAATCCGGATCCAAAGTACAAATCACAGCTGTTGGCTAAGACGTGTCGAGATGTAGTGCAACAAGATGAAAACAAAGGACGATGGAAAGAACGCACGGAACAAACAAATAACCCGAAATTTTCCTTTTCATGAATATTTCCCTGATTTTTCCAAAAGGCACTTGTAGGAATCAAACTTTTCTATTTTTTTCACCATTTTTCTTTATTTTTCTCTAAACAAGGATCAAAAAAGATGCAACTACAAAAATTGGCACCAACAACTGAGGTGGGACGTGGTCTATAGAAATACAGCACGTTCTCTGAAAAGCGTGCAAAAACTTTGACAAATTTTTTTCTTTATTTTCCTCAATTTTTTGGCAATTTTGATGAAACCAAACAGGGCAAAGCAATCTGTTGTTGAGCGTGGGCAACAGTTGTAAGATGAACCTGTGCTGATTGAAGAATATGTGGAGCTATGGGTAGGCACACAATATGACAGCAAGGATTAGCAATTAACGAGTGCAGATTAGCGATTGTTCAATCCGGATCCAAAGCACAAATAACTGCTGCTGGCTAAGACGTGTCGAGACGTTGCGCAACAAGGTGAAAACAAAGGACGATGGAAAGAACGCACAGAACAAGCAAATAACCCGGAATTTTCCTTTTTCCTGAATTTTTCCCTGATTTTTCCAAAAGGCACTAGTAGGAATCAAACTTTTTTATTTTTTCACTAATTTTTTTATTTTTCTCTGAACAAGGATCAAAAAAGATGCAACCACAAAAATTGGCACCTACGACTGAGGTGGATGTGGTCTACAGAAATACAGCACGTTCTCTGAAAAGCGTGCAAAAACTTTGATAATTTTTTTTCTTCATTTTCCTAAATTTTTTTGGCAATTTTGATGAAACCAAACAGGGCGAAGCAATCTGTTGTTGAGCGTGGGCAACAGTTGTAAGATGAACCTGTGCTGATAGAAGAATATGTGGAGCTATGGGTAGGCACACAATATGACAGCAAGGATTAGCAATTAACGTGTGCAGATTAGCGATTGTTCAATCTGGATCCAAAGTACAAATCACAGCTGCAGGCTAAGATGTGTCGAGACGTAGCGCAACAAGGTGAAAACAAAGGACGATGAAAAGAACACACGGAACAAGCAAATAACCCGGAATTTTCCTTTTCCTGATTTTTTTCCTGATTTCTCCAAAAGGCACTAGTGGGAATCAAACTTTTTTTATTTTTGCACCATTTTTTTAAATTTTTCTCTGAACAACGATAAAAAAATATGCAACCACAAAAATTGACACCTACAACTGAGGTGGGATGTGGTCTACAGAAATACAACACGTTCTCTGAAAACCATGCAAAAACATTGATAATTTTTTTTCTTTATTTTCCTGAATTTTTTTGGCAATTTTGATGAAACCAAACAGGGTGAAGCAATCTGTTGTTGAGCGTGGGTAACAGTTGCAAGATGAACCTGTGCTGATAGAAGAATATGTGGCGCTATGTGAAGGCACACAATATGACAGCAAGGATTAGCAATTAACGAGTGCAGATTGGCGATTGTTCAATCCGGATCCAAAGTACAAATCACTGTTGCTGGCTAAGACGTGTCGAGATGTAGCGCAACAAGGTGAAAACAAAGGACGATGGAAAGAACGCACAGAACAAGCAAATAACCCAGAATTTTTCTTTTTCCTGAATTTATCCCTGATTTTTCCAAAAGGCACTAGTAGGAATCAAACTTTTTGATTTTTTCACTATTTTTTTATTTTTCTCTGAGCAAGGATAAAAAAAGATGCAACCACAAACATTGGCACCTACAACTGAGGTGGGATGTGGTGTATAGAAATACAACACGTTCTCTGAAAAGCGTGCAAAAACTTTGATAATTTTTTTCTTTATTTTCCTAAATTTTTTTGGCAATTTTGATGAAACCAAACAGGGTGAAGCAATCTGTTGTTGAGCGTGGGTAACTGTTGCAAGATGAACCTATGCTGATATAAGAATATGTGGACCTATGGGTAGGCACACAATATGACAACAAGGATTAGCGATTGTTCAATCCGAATCCGAATCCAAAGTACAAATCACAGCTGCTGGCTAAGACGTGTCGAGACGTAGCACAACAAGGTAAAAACAAAGGACGATGGAAAGAACGCACGGAACAAGCAAATAACCCGGAATTTTCCTTTTTCCTGAATTTTCCCCTGATTTTTCCAAAAGGCACTAGTAGGAATCAAACTTTTTTATTTTTTCACTATTTTTTTTATTTTTCTTTGAACAATGATAAAAAAAGATGCAACCACAAAAATGGGCACTTATAACTGAGGTGGGATGTGGTTTACAGAAATACAGCACGTTCTCTGAATAGCGTGTAAAAACTTTGATAATTTTTTTCTTTATTTCCCTAAATTTTTTTGGCAATTTTGATGAAACCAAACAGGGCGAAGCAATCTGTTATTGAGCGTGGGTAACAGTTGCAAGATGAACCTATGCTGATAGAAGAATATGTGGAGCTATGGGTAGGCACACAATATGACAGCAAGGATTAGGGATTGACGAGTAGAGATTAGCGATTGTTCAATCCGGATCCAAAGTATAAATCACAGCTACTGGCTAATATGTGTCGAGATGTAGCGCAACAAGGTGAAGACAAAGGACGATGGAAAGAACGCACAGAACAAGCAAATAAACCGGAATTGTCCTTTTTCCTGAATTTTCCCTGATTTTTCCAAAAGGCACTAGTGGGAATCAAACTTTTTTATATTTTCACTATTTTTTTTTATTTTTCTCTGAGCAAGGATCAAAAAAGATGCAACCACAAAAATTAGCACCTACAACTGAGATGGGATATGGTCTATAGAAATACAGCACGTTCTCTGAAAAGCGTGCAAAAACTTTGATAATTTTTTTTCTTTATTTTTCTAAATTTTTTTGGTAATTTTGATGAAACCAAACAGGGCGAAGCAATCTATTGTTGAGCGTGGGTAACAGTTGCAGGATGAACCTATGCTGATAGAAGAATATGTGGAGTTATGGGTAGGCACACAATATGACAGCAAGGATTAGCGATTAACGTGTGCAGATTAGCGATTGTTCAATCCGAATCCAAAGTACAAATCACAGCTGCTGGCTAAGATGAGTCGAGACGTAGCACAACAAGGTAAAAACAAAGGACGATGGAAAGAACGCACGGAACAAGCAAATAACCCAGAATTTTCCTTTTTCCTGAATTTTTCCCTGATTTTTCCAAAAGGCATCAGTAGGAATCAAACTTTTTTATTTTTTCACTATTTTTTTTATTATTCTCTGAACAAGGATAAAAAAGATGCAACCACAAAAATTGGCATCTACAACTGAGCGGGGATGTGGTCTACAGAAATACAGCACGTTCTCTGAAAAGTGAGCAGAAACTTTGACAATTTTTTTGTTTATTTTCCTGAATTTTTTTTGGCAATTTTGATGAATCCAAACAGGGCGAAGCAATCTATTGTTGAGCGTGGGTAACAGTTGTAAGATGAACCTGTGCTGATAGAAGAATATGTGGAGCTATGGGGGGCACACAATATGACAACAAGGATTAGCAATTAACGAGTGTAGATAAATCACAGCTGCTGGCTAAGACGTGTCGAGACGTAGCGCAACAAGGTGAAAACAAAGGACGATGGAAAGAACGCACAGAACAATCAAATAACCTGGAATTTTCCTTTTTCCTGAATTTTTCCCTGATTTTTCCAAAAGGCATCAGTAGGTATCAAACTTTTTTATTTTTTCACTATTTTTTTAATTTTTCTCTGAACAAGGATCAAAAAAGATGCAACCACAAAAATTGGCACCTACAACTATGGTGGGATGTGGTCTACAGAAATACAGCACGTTCTCTAAAAAGCGTGCAAAAACTTTGACAATTTTTTTTTCTTTATTTTCCTGAATTTTTTTGGCAATTTTGATGAAACCAAACAGGGCGAAGCAATCTGTTATTGAGCGAGGGTAACAGTTGGAAGATGAACCTGTGCTGATAGAAAAATATGTGGAGCTATGGGTAGGCACACAATATGACAGCAAGGATTAGCGATTAACGAGTGCAGATTAGCGATTGTTCAATCCGAATCCAAAGTACAAATCACAGCTGCTGGCTAAGACGTGTCGAGACGTAGCGCAACAAGGTGAAAACAAAGGACGATGGAAAGAACGCACGGAACAAGCAAATATCTTGGAATTTTCCTTTTTCCTGAATTTTTCCCTGATTTTTCCAAAAGGCATCAGTAGGAATCAAACTTTTTTATTTTTTCACTATTTTTTTAATTATTCTCTGAACAAGGATCAAAAAAGATGCAACCACAAAAATTGGCAAATACAACTGAGGTGGGATATGGTCTACAAAAATACAGCACGTTCTCTGAAAAGTGTGCAAAAACTTTGATAATTTTTTTTCTTTTTTTCCTAAATTTTTTTGGCAATTTGGATGAATCCAAACAGGGCGAAGCAATCTATTGTTGAGCGTGGGTAACAGTTGCTAGATGAACCTATGCTGATAGAAGAATATGTGGAGCTATGGGTAGGCACACAATATGACAGCAAGGATTAGCGATTAACGAGTGCAGATTAGCGATTGTTCAATCTGAATCCAAAGTACAAATCACAGCTGCTCGCTAAGACGTGTCGAGACGTAGCGCAACAAGGTGAAAACAAAGGACGATGGAAAGAATGCACGAAACAAGCAAATAACTCGGAATTTTCCTTTTTCCTGAATTTTTCCCTGATTTTTCCAAAAGGCATCATTAGGAATCAACCTTTTTTATTTTTCCACTATTTTTTTTATTTTTCTCTGAACAAGGATCAAAAAAGATGAAACCACAAAAATTGGCACCCACAACTGAGGTGGGATGTGGTCTACAGAATTACAGCACGTTCTCTGAAAAGCGTGCAAAAACTTTGACATTTTTTTTATTTTTCTGATTTTTTTTGGCAATTTTGATGAATCCAAACAGGGCGAAGCAATCTGTTGTTGAGCGTGGGTAATAGTTGCAAGATGAACCTGTGCTGATAGAAGAATATGTGGAGCTATGTGTAGGCACACAATATGACAGCAAGGATTAGCGATTAACGAGTGCCGATTAGCGATTGTTCAATCCGGATCCAAAGTACAAATCACAGCTACTTGCTAAGACGTGTCGAAACATTGCGCAACAAGGTGAAATCAAAGGACTATGGAAAGAACGTACAAAACAAGCAAATAACCCAGAATTTTCCTTTTTCCTGAATTTTTCCCTGATTTTTCCAAAAGGCATCAGTAGGAATCAAATTTTTTTATTTTTTCACTATTTTTTTTATATTTCTCTGAACAAGGATCAAAAAAGATGCATCAACAAAAATTGGCACCGACAACTGAGGTTTGATGTGGTCTACAGAAATACAGCACGTTCTCTGAAAAGCATGTAAAAACTTTGACAATTTTTTTTCTTTATTTTCCTGAATTTTTTTGGCAATTTTGATGAAACCAAACAGGGCGAAGCAATCTATTGTTGAGCGTGGGTAACAGTTGCAAGATGAACCTATGCTGATAGAAGAATATGTGGAGCTATGGGTAGGCACACAATATGACAGCAAGGATTAGGGATTAACGAGTGCAAATTAGCAATTGTTCAATCCGGATCCAAAGTACAAATCACAGCTGCTGGCTAAGACGTGTCGAGACGTAGTGCAACAAGGTGAAAACAAAGGACGATGGAAAGAACGCACAGAACAAGCAAATAACCTAGAATTTTCCTTTTACTGAATTTTTCCCTGATTTTTCCAAAAGGCACTAGTGGGAATCAAACTTTTTTATTTTTTCACTATTTTTTTTATTTTTCCCTGAACAAGGATAAAAAAGATGCAACCATAAAAATTGACACCTACAACTGAGGTGGGATCTGGTCTACAGAAATACAGCACGTTCTCTGAAAAGCGTGCAAAAACTTTGACAATTTTTTTCTTTATTTTCCTAAATTTTTTGGCAATTTTGATGAAACCAAACAGGGCGAAGCAATCTATTGTAGAGCGTGGGTAACAAATGCAAGATGAACCTGTGCTGATAGAAGAATATGTGGAGCTATGGGTAGGCACATAATATGACAGCAAGGATTAGCGACTAACGAGTGCAGATTAGCGATTGTTCAATCCGGATCCAAAGTACAAATCACAGCTGCTGGCTAAGACATGTCAAAACGTAGCGCAACAAGGTGAAAACAAAGGACGATGGAAAGAACGCACGGAACAAGCAAATAACCTAGAATTTTCCTTTTTCCTGAATTTTTCCCTAATTTTTCCAAAGGCATCAGTAGGAATCAAACTTTTTTATTTTTTCACTATTTTTTTATTTTTCTCTGAACAAAGATAAAAAAAGATGCAACCACAAAAATTGGCACCTACAACTGAGCGGGGATGTGGTCTGCAGAAATACAGCACGTTCTCTGAAAAGTGAGAAAAAACTTTGGCAATTTTTTTTGTTTATTTTCCTGAATTTTTTTGGCAATTTTGATGAATTCAAACAGGGCGAAGCAATCTGTTGTTGAGCGTGGGTAACATTTGCAAGATGAACCTTTGCTGATAGAAGAATATGTGGAGCTATGTGGAGGCACACAATATGACAGCAAGGATTAGCAATTAACGAGTGCAAATTAGCAATTGTTCAATCCGGATCCAAAGTACAAATCACAGCGGTTGGCTAAGACGTGTCGAGACGTAGCGCAACAAGGTGAAAACAAAGGACGATGGAAAGAACGCACAGAGCAAGCAAATAACCCGGAATTTTCCTTTTTCCTGAATTTTTCCCTGATTTTTCCAAAAGGCATCAGTAGGAATAAAATTTTTTTATTTTTTCACTATTTTTTTATTTTTCTCTGAACAAGGATCAAAAAAGATGCAACCACAAAAATTCGCACCTACAACTGAGGTTTGATGTGGTCTACAGAAATACAGCACGTTCTCTGAAAAGCGTGCAAAAACTTTAACAATTTTTTTTCTTTATTTTCCTAAATTTTTTTTGGCAATTTTGATGAAACCAAACAGGGCGAAGCAATCTATTGTTCAGCGTGGGTAACACTTGCAAGATGAACCTGTGCTAATAGAAGAATATGTGGAGCTATGGGTAGGCACACAATATGACAGCAAGGATTAGGGATTAACGAGGGCAGATCAGCGATTGTTCAATCCGGATCCAAAGTACAAATCACAGCTGCTGCCTAAGAAGTGTCGAGACGTAGTGCAACAAGGTGAAAACAAAGGACGATGGAAAGAACGCACAGAACAAGCAAATAACCCAGAATTTTCCTTTTACTGAATTTTTCCCTGATTTTTCCAAAAGGCACTAGTGGGAATCAAACTTTTTTATTTTTTCACTATTTTTTTATTTTTCCCTGAACAAGGATAAAAAAGATGCAACCACAAAAATTGACACCTACAACTGAGGTGGGATCTGGTCTACAGAAATACAGCACGTTCTCTGAAAAGCGTGCAAAAACTTTGACAATTTTTTTCTTTATTTTCCTAAATTTTTTGGCAATTTTGATGAAACCAAACAGGGCGAAGCAATCTATTGTAGAGCGTGGGTAACAAATGCAAGATGAACCAGTGCTGATAGAAGAATATGTGGAGCTATGGGTAGGCACATAATATGACAGCAAGGATTAGCGACTAACGAGTGCAGATTAGCGATTGTTCAATCCGGATCCAAAGTACAAATCACAGCTGCTGGCTAAGACATGTCAAAACGTAGCGCAACAAGGTGAAAACAAAGGACGATGGAAAGAACGCACGGAACAAGCAAATAACCTGGAATTTTCCTTTTTCCTGAATTTTTCCCTAATTTTTCCAAAGGCATCAGTAGGAATCAAACTTTTTTATTTTTTCACTATTTTTTTATTTTTCTCTGAACAAAGATAAAAAAAGATGCAACCACAAAAATTGGCACCTACAACTGAGCGGGGATGTGGTCTGCAGAAATACAGCAAGTTCTCTGAAAAGTGAGAAAAAACTTTGACAATTTTTTTTGTTTATTTTCCTGAATTTTTTTGGCAATTTTGATGAATTCAAACAGGGCGAAGCAATCTGTTGTTGAGCGTGGGTAACATTTGAAAGATGAACCTTTGCTGATAGAAGAATATGTGGAGCTATGCGGAGGCACACAATATGACAGCAAGGATTAGCAATTAACGAGTGCAAATTAGCAATTGTTCAATCCGGATCCAAAGTACAAATCACAGCGGTTGGCTAAGACGTGTCGAGACGTAGCGCAACAAGGTGAAAACAAAGGACGATGGAAAGAACGCACAGAACAAGCAAATAACCCGGAATTTTCCTTTTTCCTGAATTTTTCCCTGATTTTTCCAAAAGGCATCAGTAGGAATAAAATTTTTTTATTTTTTCACTATTTTTTTTATTTTTCTCTGAACAAGGATCAAAAAAGATGCAACCACAAAAATTGACACCTACAACTGAGGTTTGATGTGGTCTACAGAAATACAGCACGTTCTCTGAAAAGCGTGCAAAAACTTTAACAATTTTTTTTTTATTTTCCTAAATTTTTTTTGGCAATTTTGATGAAACCAAACAGGGCGAAGCAATCTGTTGTTGAGCGTGGGTAACAGTTGCAAGATGAACCTATGCTGATAGAAGAATATGTGGAGCTATGGGTAGGCACACAATATGACAGCAAGGATTAGGGATTAACGAGGGCAGATCAGCGATTGTTCAATCCGGATCCAAAGTACAAATCACAGCTGCTGCCTAAGACGTGTCGAGACGTAGTGCAACAAGGTGAAAACAAAGGACGATGGAAAGAACGCACAGAACAAGCAAATAACCCAGAATTTTCCTTTTACTGAATTTTTCCCTGATTTTTCCAAAAGGCACTAGTGGGAATCAAACTTTTTTATTTTTTCTCTATTTTTTTTATTTTTCCCTGAACAAGGATAAAAAAAGATGCAACCACAAAAATTGACACCTACAACTGAGGTGGGATCTTGTCTACAGAAATACAACACGTTCTCTGAAAAGCGTGCAAAAACTTTGACAATTTTTTTCTTTATTTTCCTAAATTTTTGGGCAATTTTGATGAAACCAAACAGGGCGAAGCAATCTATTATTGAGCGTGGATAACAGTTACAAGATGAACCTGTGCTCATAGAAGAATATGTGGAGCTATGGGTAGGCACATAATATGACAGCAAGGATTAGCGATTAACGAGTGCAGATTAGCGATTGTTCAATCCGAATCCAAAGTACAAATCACAGCTGCTGGCTAAGACATGTCAAGACGTAGCGCAAGAAGGTGAAAACAAAGGACGCTGGAAAGAACGCACGGAACAAGCAAATAACCCGGAATTTTCCTTTTTCCTAAATTTTTCCCTGATTTTTCCAAAAGGCATCAGTAGGAATCAAACTTTTTTATTTTTTCACTATTTTTTTTATTTTTCTCTGAACAAGGATAAAAAAGATGCAACCACAAAAATTGGCACCTACAACTGAGCGGGGATGTGGTCTGCAGAAATACAGCACGTTCTCTGAAAAGTGAGAAAAAACTTTGACAATTTTTTTTTGTTTATTTTCCTGAAATTTTTTGGCAATTTTGATGAATCCAAACAGGGCGAAGCAATCTGTTGTTGAGCGTGGGTAACATTTGCAAGATGAACCTGTGCTGATAGAAGAATATGTGGAGCTGTGGGGAGGCACACAATATGACAGCAAGGATTAGCAATTAACGAGTGCAGATTAGCAATTGTTCAATCCGGATCCAAAGTACAAATCACAGCGGCTGGCTAAGACGTGTCGAGACGTAGCGCAACAAGGTGAAAACAAAGGACGATGGAAAGAACGCACAGAACAAGCAAATAACCCGGAATTTTCCTTTTTCCTGAATTTTTCCATGATTTTTCCAAAAGGCATCAGTAGGAATCAAACTTTTTTATTTTTTCACTATTTTTTTAATTTTTCTCTGAACAAGGATCAAAAAAGATGCAACCACAAAAATTGGCACCTACAACTAAGGTGGCATGTGGTCTACAGAAATACAGCACGTTCTTTGAAAAGCGTGCAAAAACTTTGACAATTTTTTTCTTTATTTTTCTGAATTTTTTGGCAATTTTGATGAAACCAAACAGGGCGAAGCAATCTGTTATTGATCGTGGGTAACAGTTGCAAGATGAACCTGTGCTGATAGAAGAATATGTGGAGCTATGGGTAGGCACACAATATGACAGCAAGGATTAGAGATTAACGATTGCAGATTAGCGATTGTTCAATCCGAATCCAAAGTTCAAATCACAGCTACTCGCTAAGACGTGTCGAGACGTAGCGCAACATGGTGAAAACAAAGGACGATGGAAAGAACGCACAGAACAAGCAAATAACCTAGAATTTTCCTTTTTCCTGAATTTTTCCCTGATTTTTCTAAAAGGCATCAGTAGGAATCAAAATTTTTTATTTTTTCACAATTTTTTTATTTTTCTCTGAACAAGCATCAAAAAAGATGCAACCACAAAAATTGGCACCTACAACTGAGGTTTGATGTGGTCTACAGAAATACAGCACGTTCTTTGAAAAGCGTGCAAAAACTTTGATAATTTTTTTTCTTTATTTTCCTGAATTTTTTTGGCAATTTTGATGACACCAAACAGGGCGAAGCAATCTGTTGTTGTGCGTGGGTAACAGTTGCAAGATGAACCTATGCTGATAGAAGAATATGTGGAGCTATGGGTAGGCACACAATATGACAGCATGGATTAGGGATTAACGAGTGCAGATTAGCGATTGTTCAATCCGGATCCAAAGTACAAATCATAGCTGCTGGCTAAGATGTGTCGAGACGTAGTGCAACAAGGTGAAAACAAAGGACGATGAAAAGAACGCACAGAACAAGCAAATAACCTAGAATTTTCCTTTTACTGAATTTTTCCCTGATTTTTCCAAAAGGCACTAGTGGAAATCAAACTTTTTTATTTTTTCACTATTTTTTTTATTTTTCTCTGAACAAGGATAAAAAAAGATGCAACCACAAAAATTGACACCAACAACTGAGGTGGGATCTGGTCTCTAGAAATACAGCACATTCTCTGAAAAGCGTGCAAAAACTTTGACAATTTTTTTTCTTTATTTTCCTGAATTTTTTTTGGCAATTTTGATGAAACCAAACAGGGCGAAGCAATCTGTTATTGGGCGTGGGTAACAGTTGCAAGATGAACCTGTCTTGATAGAAAAATATGTGGAGCTATGGGTAGGCACACAATATGACAGCAAGGATTAGCGATTAATGAGTGCAGATTAGCGATTGTTCAATCCGAATCCAAAGTTTAAATCACAGCTGCTGGCTAAGACGTGTCGAGACGTAGCGCAACAAGGTGAAAACAAAGGACGATGGAAAGAACGCACAGAACAAGCAAATAACCTAGAATTTTCCTTTTTCCTGAATTTTTCCCTGATTTTTTCTAAAGGCATTAGTAGGAATCAAACTTTTTTATTTTTTCACTATTTTTTTTAATTTTCTTTGAACAAGGATCAAAAAAGATGCAGCCACAAAAAATGGCACCTACAACTGAGGTGGGATGTGGTCTACAGAAATACAGCACGTTCTCTGAAAAGCGTGCAAAAACTTTGACAATTTTTTTTGTTTATTTTCCTGAATTTTTTTTGGCAATTTTGATGAATCCAAACAGGGCGAAGCAATCTGTTGTTGAGCGTGGGTAACAGTTGCAAGATGAACCTGTGCTGATAGAAGAATATGTGGAGCAATGGGTAGGCACACAATATGACAGCAAGGATTAGCGATTAACGAGTGCAGATTAGCGATTGTTCAATCCGAATCCAAAGTTCAAATCACAGCTGCTGGCTAAGACGTGTCGAGACGTAGCGCAACAAGGTGAAAACAAAGGACGATGGAAAGAACGCACAGAACAAGCAAATAACCTGGAATTTTCCTTTTTCCTGAATTTTTCCCTGATTTTTCCAAAAGGCATCAGTAGGAATCAAACTTTTTTATTTTTTCACTATTTTTTTATTTTTCTCTGAACAAGGATCAAAAAAGATGCAACCACAAAAATTGGCACCTTCAACTGAGGTGGGATGTGGTCTACAGAAATACAGCACATTCTCTGAAAAGCGTACAAAAACTTTGACATTTTTTTTTCTTTATTTTCCTAAATTTTTTGGCAATTTTAATGAAACCAAACAGGGTGAAGCAATCTATTGTTGAGCGTGGGTAACAGTTGCAAGATGAACCTGTGCTGATAGAAGAATATGTGGAGCTATGGGTAGGCACACAATATGACAGCAAGGATTAGCGATTAACGAGTGCAGATTAGCGATTGTTCAATCCGAATCCAAAGTACAAATCACAGCTGCTGGCTAAGACATGTCGAGACGTAGCGCAACAAGGTGAAAACAAATGACGATAGAAAGAACGCGCGGAACAAGCAAATAACCCGGAATTTTCCTTTTTCCTAAATTTTTCCCTGATTTTTCGAAAAGGCATCAGTAGGAATCAAACTTTTTATTTTTTCACTATTTGTTTATTTTTCTCTGAACAAGGATAAAAAAAGATGCAACCACAAAAATTGGCACCTACAACTGAGGTTTGATGTGGTCTACAGAAATACAGCACGTTCTTTGAAAAGCGTGCAAAAACTTTGATAATTTTTTTTCTTTATTTTCCTTAATTTTTTTGGCAATTTTGATGACACCAAACAGGGCGAAGCAATCTGTTGTTGAGCGTGGGTAACAGTTGCAAGATGAACCTATGCTGATAGAAGAATATGTGGAGCTATGGGTAGGCACACAATATGACAGCATGGATTAGGGATTAACGAGTGCAGATTAGCGATTGTTCAATCCGGATCCAAAGTACAAATCATAGCTGCTGGCTAAGATGTGTCGAGACGTAGTGCAACAAGGTGAAAACAAAGGACGATGAAAAGAACGCACAGAACAAGCAAATAACCTAGAATTTTCCTTTTACTGAATTTTTCCCTGATTTTTCGAAAAGGCACTAGTGAAAATCAAACTTTTTTATTTTTTCACTATTTTTTTTATTTTTCTCTGAACAAGGATAAAAAAAGATGCAACCACAAAAATTGACACCAACAACTGAGGTGGGATCTGGTCTCCAGAAATACAGCACATTCTCTGAAAAGCGTGCAAAAACTTTGACAATTTTTTTTCTTTATTTTCCTGAATTTTTTTGGCAATTTTGATGAAACCAAACAGGGCGAAGCAATCTGTTATTGGGCGTGGGTAACAGTTGCGAGATGAACCTGTCCTGATAGAAAAATATGTGGAGCTGTGGGTAGGCACACAATATGACAGCAAGGATTAGCGATTAATGAGTGCAGATTAGCGATTGTTCAATCCGAATCCAAAGTTTAAATCACAGCTGCTGGCTAAGACGTGTCGAGACGTAGCGCAACAAGGTGAAAACAAAGGACGATGGAAAGAACGCACAGAACAAGCAAATAACCTAGAATTTTCCTTTTTCCTGAATTTTTCCCTGATTTTTTCTAAAGGCATTAGTAGGAATCAAACTTTTTTATTTTTTCACTATTTTTTTTAATTTTCTTTGAACAAGGATCAAAAAAGATGCAGCCACAAAAATTGGCACCTACAACTGAGGTGGGATGTGGTCTACAGAAATACAGCACGTTCTCTAAAAAGCGGGCAAAAACTTTGACAATTTTTTTTGTTTATTTTCCTGAATTTTTTTGGCAATTTTGATGAATCCAAACAGGGCGAAGCAATCTGTTGTTGAGCGTGGGTAACAGTTGCAAGACGAACCTGTGCTGATAGAAGAATATGTGGAGCAATGGGTAGGCACACAATATGACAGCAAGGATTAGCGATTAACGAGTGCAGATTAGCGATTGTTCAATCCGAATCCAAAGTTCAAATCACAGCTGCTGGCTAAGACGTGTCGAGACGTAGCGCAACAAGGTGAAAACAAAGGACGATGGAAAGAACGCACAGAACAAGCAAATAACCCGGAATTTTCCTTTTTTCTGAATTTTTCCCTGATTTTTCCAAAAGGCATCAGTAGGAATCAAACTTTTTTATTTTTTCACTATTTTTTTAATTTTTCTCTGAACAAGGATCAAAAAAGATGCAACCACAAAAATTGGCACCTTCAACTGAGGTGGGATGTGGTCTACAGAAATACAGCACGTTCTCTGAAAAGCGTACAAAAACTTTGACAATTTTTTTTCTTTATTTTCCTAAATTTTTTTGGCAATTTTAATGAAACCAAACAGGGCGAAGCAATCTGTTGTTGAGCGTTGGTAACAGTTGCAAGATGAACCTGTGCTGATAGAAGAATATGTGGATCTATGGGTAGGCACACAATATGACAGCAAGGATTAGCGATTAACGAGTGCAGATTAGCGATTGTTCAATCCGAATCCAAAGTACAAATCACAGCTGCTGGCTAAGACATGTCGAGACGTAGCGCAACAAGGTGAAAACAAATGACGATAGAAAGAACGTGCGGAACAAGCGAATAACCCGGAATTTTCCTTTTTCCTAAATTTTTCCCTGATTTTTCCAAAAGGCATCAGTAGGTATCAAACTTTTTATTTTTTCACTATTTGTTTATTTTTCTCTGAACAAGGATAAAAAAAGATGCAACCACAAAAATTGTCATGTACAACTGAGCTGGGATGTGGTCTACAGAAATACAGCACGTTCTCTGAAAAGTGAGCAAAAACTTTGACAATTTTTTTTCTTTATTTTCCTGAATTTTTTTGGCAATTTTGATGAATCCAAAGAGGGCGAAGCAATCTGTTGTTGAGCGTGGCTAACAGTTGCAAGATGAACCTGTGCTGATAGAAGAATATGTGGAGCTATGGGTAGGCACACAATATGACAGCAAGGATTAGCAATTAACGAGTGCCGATTAGCGATTGTTCAATCCGGATCCAAAGTACAAATCACAGCTGCTGACTAAGACGTGTCGAGACGTAGCGCAACAAGGTGAAAACAAAGAACGATGGAAAGAACGCACAGAACAAGCAAATAACCTAGAATTTTCCTTTTTCCTGAATTTTTCCTTGATTTTTTCTAAAGGCATCAGTAGGAATCAAACTTTTTTATTTTTTCACTATTTTTTTAATTTTCTTTGAACAAGGATCAAAAAAGATGCAACCACAAAAATTGGCACCTACAACTGAGGTTTGATGCGGCCTACAGAAATACAGCACGTTCTTTGAAAAACGTGCAAAAACTTTGACAATTTTTTTCTTTATTTTCCTGAATTTTTTTGGCAATTTTGATGAAACCAAATAGGGCGAAGCAATCTGTTGTTGAGCGTGGGAAACAGTTGCAAGATGAACCTATACTGATAGAAGAATATGTGGAGCTATGGGTACGCACACAATATGACAGCAAGGATTAGGGATTAACGAGTGCAGATTAGCAATTGTTCAATACGGATACAAAGTACAAATCACAGCTGCTGACTAAGACGTGTCGAGACGTAGTGCAACAAGGTGAAAACAAAGGACGATGAAAAGAACGCACAGAACAAGCAAATAACCTAGAATTTTCCTTTTACTGAATTTTTCCCTGATTTTTCCAAAAGGCACTAGTGGAAATCAAACTTTTTTATTTTTTCACTATTTTTTTTTATTTTTCTCTGAACAAGGATAAAAAAAGATGCAACCACAAAAATTGACACCTACAACTGAGGTGGGATCTGGTCTACAGAAATACAGCACATTCTCTGAAAATCGTTCAAAAACTTTGACAATTTTTTTCTTTATTTTCCTAAATTTTTTGGCAATTTTGATGAAACCAAACAGGGCGAAGTAATCTATTGTTGAGCGTGGGTAACAGTTGCAAGATAAACCTGTGCTGATAGAAGAATATGTGGAGCTATGGGTAGGCACATAATATGACAGCAAGGATTAGCGATTAACGAGTGCAGATTAGCGATTGTTCAGTCCGAACCCAAAGTACAAATCACAGCTGCTGGCTAAGACATGTCAAGACGTAGCGCAACAAGGTGAAAACAAAGGACGATGGAAACAACGCACAGAACAAGCAAATAACCCGGAATTTTCCTTTTTCCTGAATTTTTCCCTGATTTTTTCAAAAGGCATAAGTAGGAATCAAACTTTTTTATTTTTTCACTATTTTTTTATTTTTCTCTGAACAAGGATAAAAAAGATGCAACCACAGAAATTGGCACCTACAACTGAGCGGGGATGTGGTCTACAGAAATACAACACGTTCTCTGAAAAGTGAGCAAAAACTTTGACAATTTTTTTTGTTTATTTTCCTGAATTTTTTTGGCAATTTTGATGAATCCTAACAGGGCAAACCAATCTATTGTTGAGCGTGGGTAACAGTTGCAAGATGAACCTGTGCTGATAGAAGAATATGTGGAGCTATGGGGAGGCACACAATATGTCAGAGAGGATTAGCAAATAACGAGTTCAGATTAGCAATTGTTCAATCCGGATCCAAAGTACAAATCACAGCTGCTGGCTAAGACGTGTCGAGACGTAGCACAACAAGGTGAAAACAAAGGATGATGGAAAGAACGCACAGAACCAGCAAATAACCTGGAATTTTCCTTTTTCCGGAATTTTTTCTTGATTTTTCCAAAAGGCATCAGTAGGAATCAAACTTTTTTATTTTTTCACTATTTTTTTAATTTTTCTCTGAACAAGGATCAAAAAAGATGCAACCACAAAAATTGGCACCTACAACTAAGGTGGGATGTGGTCTACAGAAATACAACACGTTCTCTGAAAAGCGTGCAAAAACTTTGACAATTTTTTTTCTTTATTTTCCTGAATTTTTTTGTCAATTTTGATGAAACCAAACAGGGCGAAGCAATCTGTTATTGGGCGTGGGTAACGGTTGCAAGATGAACCTGTGCTGATAGAAGATTATGTGGAGCTATGGGTAGGCACACAATCTGACAGCAAGGATTAGCGATTAACGAGTGCAGATTAGCGATTGTTCAATCCGAATCCAAAGTTCAAATCACAGCTGCTAGCTAAGACGTGTCGAGACGTAGTGCAACAAGGTGAAAACAAAGGACGATGAAAAGAACGCACAGAACAAGCAAATAACTTAGAATTTTCCTTTTACTGAATTTTTCCCTGATTTTTCCAAAAGGCACTAGTGGAAATCAAACTTTTTTATTTTTTCACTATTTTTTTTATTTTTCTCTGAACAAGGATCAAAAAAGATGCAACCACAAAAATTGACACCTACAACTGAGGTGGGATCTGGTCTACAAAAATACAGCACATTCTCTGAAAAGCGTGCAAAAACTTTGACAATTTTTTTCTTTATTTTCCTAAATTTTTTGGCAATTTTGATGAAACCAAACAGGGCGAAGTAATCTATTGTTGAGCGTGGGTAACAGTTGCAAGATGAAGTTGTGCTGATAGAAGAATATGTGGAGCTATGGGTAGGCACATAATATGACAGCAAGGATTAGCGATTAACGAGTGCAGATTAGCAATTGTTCAATCCGAATCCAAAGTACAAATCACAGCTGCTGGCTAAGACATGTCAAGACGTAGCGCAACAAGGTGAAAACAAAGGACGATGGAAACAACACACAGAACAAGCAAATAACCCGGAATTTTCCTTTTTCCTAAATTTTTCCCTGATTTTTTCAAAAGGCATCAGTAGGAATCAAACTTTTTTATTTTTCCACTATTTTTTTTTATTTTTCTCTGAACAAGGATAAAAAAGATGCAACCACAGAAATTGGCTCCTACAACTGAGCGGGGATGTGGTCTACAGAAATACAACACGTTCTCTGAAAAGTGAGCAAAAACTTAGACAATTTTTTTTGTTTATTTTCCTGAATTTTTTTGGCAATTTTGATGAATCCTAACAGGGCAAAGCAATCTGTTGTTGAGCATGGGAAACAGTTGCAAGATGAACCTATACTGATAGAAGAATATGTGGAGCTATGGGTAGGCACACAATATGACAGCAAGGATTAGGGATTAACGAGTGCAGATTGGCGATTGTTCAATCCGGATATAAAGTACAAATCACAGCTGCTGACTAAGACGTGTCGAGACGTAGTGCAACAAGGTGAAAACAAAGGACGATGAAAAGAACGCACAGAATAAGCAAATAACCTAGAATTTTCCTTTTACTGAATTTTTCCCTGATTTTTCCAAAAGGCACTAGTGGAAATCAAACTTTTTTATTTTTTCACTATTTTTTTTATTTTTCTCTGAACAAGGATAAAAAAAGATGCAACCATAAAAATTGACACCTACAACTGAGGTGGGATCTGGTCTACAGAAATACAGCACATTCTCTGAAAATCATGCAAAAACTTTGACAATTTTTTTCTTTATTTTCCTAAATTTTTTGGCAATTTTGATGAAACCAAACAGGGCGAAGTAATCTATTGTTGAGCGTGGGTAACAGTTGCAAGATAAACCTGTGCTGATAGAAGAATATGTGGAGCTATGGGTAGGCACATAATATGACAGCAAGGATTAGCGATTAACGAGTGCAGATTAGCGATTGTTTTATCCGAACCCAAAGTACAAATCACAGCTGCTGGCTAAGACATGTCAAGACGTAGCGCAACAAGGTGAAAACAAAGGACGATGGAAACAACGCACAGAACAAGCAAATAACCCAGAATTTTCCTTTTTCCTGAATTTTTCCCTGATTTTTTCAAAAGGCATCAGTAGGAATCAAACTTTTTTATTTTTTCACTATTTTTTTTTATTTTTCTCTGAACAAGGATAAAAAAGATGCAACCACAGAAATTGGCACCTACAACTGAGCGGGGATGTGGTCTACAGAAATACAACACGTTCTCTGAAAAGTGAGCAAAAACTTTGACAATTTTTTTTGTTTATTTTCCTGAATTTTTTTGGCAATTTTGATGAATCCTAACAGGGCAAAGCAATCTGTTGTTGAGCGTGGGTAACAGTTGCAAGATGAACCTGTGCTGATAGAAGAATATGTGGAGCTATGGGGAGGCACACAATATGACAGCAAGGATTAGCAAATAACGAGTTCAGATTAGCAATTGTTCAATCCGGATCCAAAGTACAAATCACAGCTGCTGGCTAAGACGTGTCGAGACGTAGCACAACAAGGTGAAAACAAAGGACGATGGAAAGAACGTACAGAACATGCAAATAACCCGGAATTTTCCTTTTTCCTGAATTTTTCCTTGATTTTTCCAAAAGGCATCAGTAGGAATCAAACTTTTTATTTTTTCACTATTTTTTTAATTTTTCTCTGGACAAGGATCAAAAAAGATGCAACCACAAAAATTGGCACCTACAACTAAGGTGGGATGTGGTCTACAGAAATACAACACGTTCTCTGAAAAGCGTGCAAAAACTTTGACAATTTTTTTTCTTTATTTTCCTGAATTTTTTTGTCAATTTTGATGAAACCAAATAGGGCGAAGCAATCTGTTATTGGGCGTGGGTAACGGTTGCAAGATGAACCTGTGCTGATAGAAGATTATGTGGAGCTATGGGTAGGCACACAATATGACAGCAAGGATTAGCGATTAACGAGTGCAGATTAGCGATTGTTCAATCCGAATCCAAAGTTTAAATCACAGCTGCTGGCTAAGACGTGTCGAGACGTAGTGCAACAAGGTGAAAACAAAGGACGATGAAAAGAACGCACAGAACAAGCAAATAACTTAGAATTTTCCTTTTACTGAATTTTTCCCTGATTTTTCCAAAAGGCACTAGTGGAAATCAAACTTTTTTATTTTTTCACTATTTTTTTATTTTTCTCTGAACAAGGATAAAAAAAGATGCAACCACAAAAATTGACACCTACAACTGAGGTGGGATCTGGTCTACAGAAATACAGCACATTCTCTGAAAATCGTGCAAAAACTTTGACAATTTTTTTCTTTATTTTCCTAAATTTTTTGGCAATTTTGATGAAACCAAACAGGGCGAAGTAATCTATTGTTGAGCGTGGGTAACAGTTGCAAGATAAACCTGTGCTGATAGAAGAATATGTGGAGCTATGGGTAGGCACATAATATGACAGCAAGGATTTGCGATTAACGAGTGCAGATTAGCGATTGTTCAATCCGAACCCAAAGTACAAATCACAGCTGCTGGCTAAGACATGTCAAGACGTAGCGCAACAAGGTGAAAACAAAGGACGATGGAAACAACGCACAGAACAAGCAAATAACCCAGAATTTTCCTTTTTCCTGAATTTTTCCCTGATTTTTTCAAAAGGCATAAGTAGGAATCAAACTTTTTTATTTTTTCACTATTTTTTTTATTTTTCTCTGAACAAGGATAAAAAAGATGCAACCACAGAAATTGGCACCTACAACTGAGCGGGGATGTGGTCTACAGAAATACAACACGTTCTCTGAAAAGTGAGCAAAAACTTTGACAATTTTTTTTGTTTATTTTCCTGAATTTTTTTGGCAATTTTGATGAATCCTAACAGGGCAAAGCAATCTGTTGTTGAGCGTGGGTAACAGTTGCAAGATGAACCTGTGCTGATAGAAGAATATGTGGAGCTATGGGGAGGCACACAATATGACAGCAAGGATTAGCAAATAACGAGTTCAGATTAGCAATTGTTCAATCCGGATCCAAAGTACAAATCACAGCTGCTGGCTAAGACGTGTCGAGACGTAGCACAACAAGGTGAAAACAAAGGACGATGGAAAGAACGTACAGAACATGCAAATAACCCGGAATTTTCCTTTTTCCTGAATTTTTCCTTGATTTTTCCAAAAGGCATCAGTAGGAATGAAACTTTTTATTTTTTCACTATTTTTTTAATTTTTCTCTGGACAAGGATCAAAAAAGATGCAACCACAAAAATTGGCACCTACAACTAAGGTGGGATGTGGTCTACAGAAATACAACACATTCTCTGAAAAGCGTGCAAAAACTTTGACAATTTTTTTTCTTTATTTTCCTGACTTTTTTTGTCAATTTTGATGAAACCAAACAGGGCGAAGCAATCTGTTATTGGGCGTGGGTAACGGTTGCAAGATGAACCTGTGCTGATAGAAGATTATCTGGAGCTATGGGTAGGCACACAATATGACAGCAAGGATTTGCGATTAACGAGTGCAGATTAGCGATTGTTCAATCCGAATCCAAAGTTCAAATCACAGCTGCTGGCTAAGACGTGTCGAGACGTAGTGCAACAAGGTGAAAACAAAGGACGATGAAAAGAACCCACAGAACAAGCAAATAACTTAGAATTTTCCTTTTACTAAATTTTTCCCTGATTTTTCCTAAAGGCACTAGTGGAAATCAAACTTTTTTATTTTTTCACTACTTTTTTTATTTTTCTCTGAACAAGGATAAAAAAAGATGCAACCACAAAAATTGACACCTACAACTGAGGTGGGATCTGGTCTACAGAAATACAGCACATTCTCTGAAAAGCGTGCAAAAACTTTGACAATTTTTTTTGTTTATTTTCCTAAATTTTTTGGCAATTTTGATGAAACCAAACAGGGCGAAGTAATCTGTTGTTGAGCGTTGGTAACAGTTGCAAGATGAACCTGTGCTGATAGAAGAATATGTGGAGCTATGGGGAGGCACATAATATGACAGCAAGGATTAGCAAATAACGAGTTCAGATTAGCAATTGTTCAATCCGGATCCAAAGTACAAATCACAGCTGCTGGCTAAGACGTGTCGAGACGTAGCACAACAAGGTGAAAACAAAGGACGATGGAAAGAACGCACAGAACAAGCAAATAACCCGGAATTTTCCTTTTTCCTGAATTTTTCCTTGATTTTTCCAAAAGGCATCAGTAGGAATCAAACTTTTTTATTTTTTCACTATTTTTTTAATTTTTCTCTGAACAAGGATCAAAAAAGATGCAACCAAAAAAATTGGCACCTACAACTAAGGTGGGATGTGGTCTACAGAAATACAACACGTTCTCTGAAAAGCGTGCAAAAACTTTGACAATTTTTTTTCTTTATTTTCCTGAATTTTTTGTCAATTTTGATGAAACCAAACAGGGCGAAGCAATCTGTTATTGGGCGTGGGTAACGGTTGCAAGATGAACCTGTGCTGATAGAAGATTATGTGGAGCTATGGGTAGGCACACAATATGACAGCAAGGATTAGCGATTAACGAGTGCAGATTAGCGATTGTTCAATCTGAATCCAAAGTTCAAATCACAGCTGCTGGCTAAGACGTGTCGAGACGTAGTGCAACAAGGTGAAAACAAAGGACGATGAAAAGAACGCACAGAACAAGCAAATAACTTAGAATTTTCCTTTTACTGAATTTTTCCCTGATTTTTCCAAAAGGCACTAGTGGAAATCAAACTTTTTTATTTTTTCACTATTTTTTTTATTTTTCTCTGAACAAGGATAAAAAAAGATGCAACCACAAAAATTGACACCTACAACTGAGGTGGGATCTGGTCTACAGAAATACAGCACATTCTCTGAAAATCGTGCAAAAACTTTGACAATTTTTTTCTTTATTTTCCTAAATTTTTTGGCAATTTTGATGAAACCAAACAGGGCGAAGTAATCTATTGTTGAGCGTGGGTAATAGTTGCAAGATAAACCTGTGCTGATAGAAGAATATGTGGAGCTATGGGTAGGCACATAATATGACAGCAAGGATTTACGATTAACGAGTGCAGATTAGCGATTGTTCAATCCGAACCCAAAGTACAAATCACAGCTGCTGGCTAAGACATGTCAAGACGTAGCGCAACAAGGTGAAAACAAAGGACGATGGAAACAACGCACAGAACAAGCAAATAACCCGGAATTTTCCTTTTTCCTGAATTTTTCCTTGATTTTTCCAAAAGGCATCAGTAGGAATCAAACTTTTTTATTTTTTCACTATTTTTTTAATTTTTCTCTGAACAAGGATCAAAAAACATGCAACCACAAAAATTGGCACCTACAACTAAGGTGGGATGTGGTCTACAGAAATACAACACGTTCTCTGAAAAGCGTGCAAAAACTTTGACAATTTCTTTTCTTTATTTTCCTGAATTTTTTGTCAATTTTCATGAAACCAAACAGGGCGAAGCAATCTGTTATTGGGCGTGGGTAACGGTTGCAAGATGAACCTGTGCTGATAGAAGATTATGTGGAGCGATGGGTAGGCACACAATATGACAGCAAGGATTAGCGATTAACGAGTGCAGATTAGCGATTGTTCAATCCGAATCCAAAGTTCAAATCACAGCTGCTGGCTAAGACGTGTCGAGACGTAGTGCAACAAGGTGAAAACAAAGGACGATGAAAAGAACGCACAGAACAAGCAAATAACTTAGAATTTTCCTTTTACTGAATTTTTCCCTGATTTTTCCAAAAGGCACTAGTGGAAATCAAACTTTTTTATTTTTTCACTATTTTTTTTATTTTTCTCTGAACAAGGATAAAAAAAGATGCAACCACAAAAATTGACACCTACAACTGAGGTGGGATCTGGTCTACAGAAATACAGCACATTCTCTGAAAATCGTGCAAAAACTTTGACAATTTTTTTCTTTATTTTCCTAAATTTTTTGGCAATTTTGATGAAACCAAACAGGGCGAAGTAATCTATTGTTGAGCGTGGGTAACAGTTGCAAGATAAACCTGTGCTGATAGAAGAATATGTGGAGCTATGGGTAGGCACATAATATGACAGCAAGGATTAGCGATTAACGAGTGCAGATTAGCGATTGTTCAATCCGAACCCAAAGTACAAATCACAACTGCTGGCTAAGACATGTCAAGACGTAGCGCAACAAGGTGAAAACAAAGGACGATGGAAACAACACACAGAACAAGCAAATAACCCGGAATTTTCCTTTTTCCTGAATTTTTCCCTGATTTTTTCAAAAGGCATCAGTAGGAATCAAACTTTTTTATTTTTTCACTATTTTTTTTATTTTTCTCTGAACAAGGATAAAAAAGATGCAACCACAGAAATTGGCACCTACAACTGAGCGAGGATGTGGTCTACAGAAATACAACACGTTCTCTGAAAAGTGAGCAAAAACTTTGACAATTTTTTTTTGTTTATTTTCCTGAATTTTTTGGCAATTTTGATGAATCCTAACAGGGCAAAGCAATCTGTTGTTGAGCGTGGGTAACAGTTGCAAGATGAACTTGTGCTGATAGAAGAATATGTGGAGCTATGGGGAGGCACACAATATGACAGCAAGGATTAGCAAATAACGAGTTCAGATTAGCAATTGTTCAATCCGGATCCAAAGTACAAATAACAGCTGCTGGCTAAGACGTGTCGAGATGTAGCACAACAAGGTGAAAACAAAGGACGATGGAAAGGACGCACAGAACAAGCAAATAACCCAGAATTTTCCTTTTTCCTGAATTTTTCCTTGATTTTTCCAAAAGGCATCAGTAGGAATCAAACTTTTTTATTTTTTCACTATTTTTTTAATTTTTCTCTGAACAAGGATCAAAAAAGATGCAACCACAAAAATTGGCACCTACAACTAAGGTGGGATGTGGTCTACAGAAATACAACACGTTCTCTGAAAAGCGTGCAAAAACTTTGACAATTTTTTTTCTTTATTTTCCTGAATTTTTTTGTCAATTTTGATGAAACCAAACAGGGCGAAGCAATCTGTTATTGGGCGTGGGTAACGGTTGCAAGATGAACCTGTGCTGATAGAAGATTATGTGGAGCTATGGGTAGGCACACAATATGACAGCAAGGATTAGCGATTAACGAGTGCAGATTAGCGATTGTTCAATCCGAATCCAAAGTTCAAATCACAGCTGCTGGCTAAGACGTGTCGAGACGTAGCGCAACAAGGTGAAAACAAAGGACGATGAAAAGAACGCACAGAACAAGCAAATAACCCGGAATTTTCCATTTACTGAATTTTTCCCTGATTTTTTCGAAAGGCATCAGTAGGAATCAAACTTTTTTATTTTTTCACTACTTTTTTTATTTTTCTCTGAACAAGGATAAAAAAGATGCAACCACAAAAATTGACACCTACAACTGAGGTGGGATCTGGTCTACAGAAATACAGCACATTCTCTGAAAAGCGTGCAAAAACTTTGACAATTTTTTTTCTTTATTTTCCTAAATTTTTTGGCAATTTTGATGAAACCAAACAGGGCGAAGTAATCTGTTGTTGAGCGTGGGTAACAGTTGCAAGATGAACCTGTGCTGATAGAAGAATATGTGGAGATATGGGGAGGCACACAATATGACAGCAAGGATTAGCAAATAACGAGTTCAGATTAGCAATTGTTCAATCCGGATCCAAAGTACAAATCACAGCTGCTGGCTAAGACGTGTCGAGACGTAGCACAACAAGGTGAAAACAAAGGACGATGGAAAGAACGCACAGAACAAGCAAATAACCCAGAATTTTCCTTTTTCCTGAATTTTTCCTTGATTTTTCCAAAAGGCATCAGTAGGAATCAAACTTTTTTATTTTTTCACTATTTTTTTAATTTTTCTCTGAACAAGGATCAAAAAAGATGCAACCACAAAAATTGGCACCTACAACTAAGGTGGGATGTGGTCTACAGAAATACAACACGTTCTCTGAAAAGCGTGCAAAAACTTTGACAATTTTTTTTCTTTATTATCCTGAATTTTTTTGTCAATTTTGATGAAACCAAACAGGGCGAAGCAATCTGTTATTGGGCGTGGGTAACGGTTGCAAGATGAACCTGTGCTGATAGAAGATTATGTGGAGCTATGGGTAGGCACACAATATGACAGCAAGGATTAGCGATTAACGAGTGCAGATTAGCGATTGTTCAATCCGAATCCAAAGTACAAGTCACAGCTGCTGGCTAAGACATGTCGAGACGTAGCGCAACAAGGTGAAAACAAAGGATGATGGAAAGAACGCACGGAACAAGCAAATAACCCGGAATTTTCCTTTTTCCTAAATTTTTCCCTGATTTTTCCAAAAGGCATCAGTAGGAATCAAACTTTTTCATTTTTTCACTATTTTTTTAATTTTTCTCTCAACAAGGATCAAAAAAGATGCAACCACAAAAATTGGCACCTACAACTGGGCTGGGAATTTGGTCTACAGAAATATAGCACGTTCTCTAAAAAGCGTGCAAAAACTTTGACAATTTTTTTTCTTTATTTTCCTGAATTTTTTCGGCAATTTTGATGAAACCAAACAGGGCGAAGCAATCTGTTATTGGGCGTGGGTAACGGTTGCAAGATGAACCTGTGCTGATAGAAGATTATGTGGAGCTTTGGGTAGGCACACAATATGACAGCAAGGATTAGCGATTAACGAGTGCAGATTAGCGATTGTTCAATCCGAATCCAAAGTTCAAATCACAGCTGCTGGCTAAGACGTGTCGAGACGTAGTGCAACAAGGTGAAAACAAAGGACGATGAAAAGAACGCACAGAACAAGCAAATAACTTAGAATTTTCCATTTACTGAATTTTTCCCTGATTTTTCCTAAAGGCACTAGTGGAAATCAAACTTTTTTATTTTTTCACTACTTTTTTTATTTTTCTCTGAACAAGGATAAAAAAAGATGCAACCACAAAAATTGACACCTACAACTGAGGTGGGATCTGGTCTACAGAAATACAGCACATTCTCTGAAAAGCGTGCAAAAACTTTGACAATTTTTTTCTTTATTTTCCTAAATTTTTTGGCAATTTTGATGAAACCAAACAGGGCGAAGTAATCTGTTGTTGAGCGTGGGTAACAGTTGCAAGATGAACCTGTGCTGATAGAAGAATATGTGGAGCTATGGGGAGGCACACAATATGACAGCAAGGATTAGCAAATAACGAGTTCAGATTAGCAATTGTTCAATCCGGATCCAAAGTACAAATCACAGCTGCTGGCTAAGACGTGTCGAGACGTAGCACAACAAGGTGAAAACAAAGGACGATGGAAAGAACGCACAGAACAAGCAAATAACCCGGAATTTTCCTTTTTCCTGAATTTTTCTTTGATTTTTCCAAAAGGCATCAGTAGGAATCAAACTTTTTTATTTTTTCACTATTTTTTTAATTTTTCTCTGAACAAGGATCAAAAAAGATGCAACCACAAAAATTGGCACCTACAACTAAGGTGGGATGTGGTCTACAGAAATACAACACGTTCTCTGAAAAGCGTGCAAAAACTTTGACAATTTTTTTTCTTTATTTTCCTGAATTTTTTTGTCAATTTTGATGAAACCAAACAGGGCGAAGCAATCTGTTATTGGGCATGGGTAACGGTTGCAAGTCCTGAATTTTTCCTTGATTTTTCCAAAAGGCATCAGTAGGAATCAAACTTTTTTATTTTTTCACTATTTTTTTAATTTTTCTCTGAACAAGGATCAAAAAAGATGCAACCACAAAAATTGGCACCTACAACTAAGGTGGGATGTGGTCTACAGAAATACAACACGTTCTCTGAAAAGCGTGCAAAAACTTTGACAATTTTTTTTCTTTATTTTCCTGAATTTTTTTGTCAATTTTGATGAAACCAAACAGGGCGAAGCAATCTGTTATTGGGCGTGGGTAACGGTTGCAAGATGAACCTGTGCTGATAGAAGATTATGTGGAGCTTTGGGTAGGCACACAATATGACAGCAAGGATTAGCGATTAACGAGTGCAGATTAGCGATTGTTCAATCCGAATCCAAAGTTCAAATCACAGCTGCTGGCTAAGACGTGTCGAGACGTAGTGCAACAAGGTGAAAACAAAGGACGATGAAAAGAACGCACAGAACAAGCAAATAACTTAGAATTTTCCATTTACTGAATTTTTCCCTGATTTTTCCTAAAGGCACTAGTGGAAATCAAACTTTTTTATTTTTTCACTACTTTTTTTATTTTTCTCTGAACAAGGATAAAAAAAGATGCAACCACAAAAATTGACACCTACAACTGAGGTGGGATCTGGTCTACAGAAATACAGCACATTCTCTGAAAAGCGTGCAAAAACTTTGACAATTTTTTTCTTTATTTTCCTAAATTTTTTGGCAATTTTGATGAAACCAAATTGGGCGAAGTAATCTGTTGTTGAGCGTGGGTAACAGTTGCAAGATGAACCTGTGCTGATAGAAGAATATGTGGAGCTATGGGGAGGCACACAATATGACAGCAAGGATTAGCAAATAACGAGTTCAGATTAGCAATTGTTCAATCCGGATCCAAAGTACAAATCACAGCTGCTGGCTAAGACGTGTCGAGACGTAGCACAACAAGGTGAAAACAAAGGACGATGGAAAGAACGCACAGAACAAGCAAATAACCCAGAATTTTCCTTTTTCCTGAATTTTTCCTTGATTTTTCCAAAAGGCATCAGTAGGAATCAAACTTTTTTATTTTTTCACTATTTTTTTTAATTTTTCTCTGAACAAGGATCAAAAAAGATGCAACCACAAAAATTGGCACCTACAACTAAGGTGGGATGTGGTCTACAGAAATACAACACGTTCTCTAAAAAGCGTGCAAAAACTTTGACAATTTTTTTCTTTATTTTCCTGAATTTTTTTGTCAATTTTGATGAAACCAAACAGGGCGAAGCAATCTGTTATTGGGCGTGGGTAACGGTTGCAAGATGAACCTGTGCTGATAGAAGATTATGTGGAGCTATGGGTAGGCACACAATATGACAGCAAGGATTAGCGATTAACGAGTGCAGATTAGCGATTGTTCAATCCGAATCCAAAGTTCAAATCACAGCTGCTGGCTAAGACGTGTCGAGACGTAGTGCAACAAGGTGAAAACAAAGGACGATGAAAAGAACGCACAGAACAAGCAAATAACTTAGAATTTTCCATTTACTGAATTTTTCCCTGATTTTTCCTAAAGGCACTAGTGGAAATCAAACTTTTTTATTTTTTCACTACTTTTTTTTATTTTTCTCTGAACAAGGATAAAAAAAGATGCAACCACAAAAATTGACACCTACAACTGAGGTGGGATCTGGTCTACAGAAATACAGCACATTCTCTGAAAAGCGTGCAAAAACTTTGACAATTTTTTTCTTTATTTTCCTAAATTTTTTGGCAATTTTGATGAAACCAAACAGGGCGAAGTAATCTGTTGTTGAGCGTGGGTAACAGTTGCAAGATGAACCTGGGCTGATAGAAGAATATGTGGAGCTATGGGGAGGCACACAATATGACAGCAAGGATTAGCAAATAACGAGTTCAGATTAGCAATTGTTCAATCCGGATCCAAAGTACAAATCACAGCTGCTGGCTAAGACGTGTCGAGACGTAGCACAACAAGGTGAAAACAAAGGACGATGGAAAGAACGCACAGAACAAGCAAATAACCCAGAATTTTCCTTTTTCCTGAATTTTTCCTTGATTTTTCCAAAAGGCATCAGTAGGAATCAAACTTTTTTATTTTTTCACTATTTTTTTAATTTTTCTCTGAACAAGGATAAAAAAAGATGCAACCACAAAAATTGGCACCTACAACTAAGGTGGGATGTGGTCTACAGAAATACAACACGTTCTCTGAAAAGCGTGCAAAAACTTTGACAATTTTTTTTCTTTATTTTCTTGAATTTTTTTTCAATTTTGATGAAACCAAACAGGGCGAAGTAATCTGTTATTGGGCGTGGGTAACGGTTGCAAGATGAACCTGTGCTGATAGAAGATTATGTGGAGCTATGGGTAGGCACACAATATGACAGCAAGGATTAGCGATTAACGAGTGTAGATTAGCGATTGTTCAATCCGAATCCAAAGTTCAAATCACAGCTGCTGGCTAAGACGTGTCGAGACGTAGTGCAACAAGGTGAAAACAAAGGACGATGAAAAGAACGCACAGAACAAGCAAATAACGTAGAATTTTCCTTTTACTGAATTTTTCCCTGATTTTTCCTAAAGGCACTAGTGGAAATCAAACTTTTTTATTTTTTCACTATTTTTTTTTATTTTTCTCTGAACAAGGATAAAAAAAGATGCAACCACAAAAATTGACACCTACAACTGAGGTGGGATCTGGTCTACAGAAATACAGCACATTCTTTGAAAAGCGTGCAAAAACTTTGACAATTTTTTTCTTTATTTTCCTAAATTTTTTGGCAATTTTGATGAAACCAAACAGGGCGAAGTAATCTGTTGTTGAGCGTGGGTAACAGTTGCAAGATGAACCTGTGCTGATAGAAGAATATGTGGAGCTATGGGGAGGCACACAATATGACAGCAAGGATTAGCAAATAACGAGTTCAGATTAGCAATTGTTCAATCCGGATCCAAAGTACAAATCACAGCTGCTGGCTAAGACGTGTCGAGACGTAGCACAACAAGGTGAAAACAAAGGACGATGGAAAGAACGCACAGAACAAGCAAATAACCCGGAATTTTCCTTTTTCCTGAATTTTTCCTTGATTTTTCCAAAAGGCATCAATAGGAATCAAACTTTTTTATTTTTTCACTATTTTTTTAATTTTTCTCTGAACAAGGATCAAAAAAGATGCAACCACAAAAATTGGCACCTACAACTAAGGTGGGATGTGGTCTACAGAAATACAACACGTTCTCTGAAAAGCGTGCAAAAACTTTGACAATTTTTTTTCTTTATTTTCCTGAATTTTTTTTGTCAATTTTGATGAAACCAAACAGGGCGAAGCAATCTGTTATTGGGCGTGGGTAACGGTTGCAAGATGAACCTGTGCTGATAGAAGATTATGTGGAGCTATGGGTAGGCACACAATATGACAGCAAGGATTAGCGATTAACGAGTGCAGATTAGCGATTGTTCAATCCGAATCCAAAGTTCAAATCACAGCTGCTGGCTAAGACGTGTCGAGACGTAGTGCAACAAGGTGAAAACAAAGGATGATGAAAAGAACGCACAGAACAAGCAAATAACTTAGAATTTTCCTTTTACTGAATTTTTCCCTGATTTTTCCAAAAGGCACTAGTGGAAATCAAACTTTTTTATTTTTTCACTATTTTTTTTATTTTTCTCTGAACAAGGATAAAAAAGATGCAACCACAAAAATTGACACCTACAACTGAGGTGGGATCTGGTCTACAGAAATACAGCACGCAACAAGGTGAAAACAAAGGACGATGGAAACAACGCACAGAACAAGCAAATAACCCTGAATTTTCCTTTTTCCTGAATTTTTCCCTGATTTTTTCAAAAGGCATCAATAGGAATCAAACTTTTTTATTTTTTCACTATTTTTTTTATTTTTCTCTGAACAAGGATAAAAAAAATGCAACCACAGAAATTGGCACCTACAACTGAGCGGGGATGTGGTCTACAGAAATACAACACGTTCTCTGAAAAGTGAGCAAAAACTTTGGCAATTTTTTTTTGTTTATTTTCCTGAATTTTTTTGGTAATTTTGATGAATCCTAACAGGGCAAAGCAATCTGTTGTTGAGCGTGGGTAACAGTTGCAAGATGAACCTGTGCTGATAGAAGAATATGTGGAGCTATGGGGAGGCACACAATATGACAGCAAGGATTAGCAAATAACGAGTTCAGATTAGCAATTGTTCAATCCGGATCCAAAGTACAAATAACAGCTGCTGGCTAAGACGTGTCGAGACGTAGCACAACAAGGTGAAAACAAAGGACGATGGAAAGAACGCACAGAACAAGCAAATAACCCAGAATTTTCCTTTTTCCTGAATTTTTTCTTGATTTTTCCAAAAGGCATCAGTAGGAATCAAACTTTTTTTTTCACTATTTTTTTAATTTTTCTCTGAACAACGATAAAAAAAGATGCAACCACAAAAATTGGCACCTACAACTAAGGTGGGATGTGGTCTACAGAAATACAACACGTTCTCTGAAAAGCGTGCAAAAACTTTGACAATTTTTTTTCTTTATTTTTCTGAATTTTTTTGTCAATTTTGATGAAACCAAACAGGGCGAAGCAATCTGTTATTGGGCGTGGGTAACGGTTGCAAGATGAACCTGTGCTGATAGAAGATTATGTGGAGCTATGGGTAGGCACACAATATGACAGCAAGGATTAGCGATTAACGAGTGCAGATTAGCGATTGTTCAATCCGAATCCAAAGTTCAAATCACAGCTGCTGGCTAAGACGTGTCGAGACGTAGTGCAACAAGGTGAAAACAAAGGACGATGAAAAGAACGCACAGAACAAGCAAATAACTTAGAATTTTCCTTTTACTGAATTTTTCCCTGATTTTTCCAAAAGGCACTAGTGGAAATCAAACTTTTTTATTTTTTCACTATTTTTTTTATTTTTCTCTGAACAAGGATAAAAAAAGATGCAACCATAAAAATTGACACCTACAACTGAGGTGGGATCTGGTCTACAGAAATACAGCACATTCTCTGAAAATCGTGCAAAAACTTTGACAATTTTTTTCTTTATTTTCCTAAATTTTTTGGCAATTTTGATGAAACCAAACAGGGCGAAGTAATCTATTGTTGAGCGTGGGTAACAGTTGCAAGATAAACCTGTGCTGATAGAAGAATATGTGGAGCTATGGGTAGGCACATAATATAACAGCAAGGATTAGCGATTAACGAGTGCAGATTAGCGATTGTTCAATCCGAACCCAAAGTACAAATCACAGCTGCTGGCTAAGACATGTCAAGACGTAGCGCGATAAGGTGAAAACAAAGGACGATGGAAACAACGCACAGAACAAGCAAATAACCCAGAATTTTCCTTTTTCCTGAATTTTTCCCTGATTTTTTCAAAAGGCATAAGTAGGAATCAAACTTTTTTATTTTTTCACTATTTTTTTTATTTTTCTCTGAACAAGGATAAAAAAGATGCAACCACAGAAATTGGCACCTACAACTGAGCGGGGATGTGGTCTACAGAAATACAACACGTTCTCTGAAAAGTGAGCAAAAACTTTGACAATTTTTTTTTGTTTATTTTCCTGAATTTTTTTGGCAATTTTGATGAATCCTAACAGGGCAAAGCAATCTGTTGTTGAGCGTGGGTAACAGTTGCAAGATGAACCTGTGCTGATTGAAGAATATGTGGAGCTATGGGGAGACACACAATATGACAGCAAGGATTAGCAAATAACGAGTTCAGATTAGCAATTGTTCAATCCGGATCCAAAGTACAAATCACAGCTGCTGGCTAAGACGTGTCGAGACGTAGCACAACAAGGTGAAAACAAAGGACGATGGAAAGAACGTACAGAACAAGCAAATAACCCGGAATTTTCCTTTTTCCTGAATTTTTCCTTGATTTTTCCAAAAGGCATCAGTAGGAATCAAACTTTTTTATTTTTTCACTATTTTTTAAATTTTTCTCTGAACAAGGATAAAAAAAGATGCAACCACAAAAATTGGCACCTACAACTAAGGTGGGATGTGGTCTACAGAAATACAACACGTTCTCTGAAAAGCGTGCAAAAACTTTGACAATTTTTTTCTTTATTTTCCTGAATTTTTTTGTCAATTTTGATGAAACCAAACAGGGCGAAGCAATCTGTTATTGGGCGTGGGTAACGGTTGCAAGATGAACCTGTGCTGATAGAAGATTATGTGGAGCTATGGGTAGGCACACAATATGACAGCAAGGATTAGCGATTAACTAGTGCAGATTAGCGATTGTTCAATCCGAATCCAAAGTTCAAATCACAGCTGCTGGCTAAGACGTGTCGAGACGTAGTGCAACAAGGTGAAAACAAAGGACGATGAAAAGAACGCACAGAACAAGCAAATAACTTAGAATTTACTGAATTTTTCCCTGATTTTTCCAAAAGGCACTAGTGGAAATCAAACTTTTTTATTTTTCACTATTTTTTTTATTTTTCTCTGAACAAGGATAAAAAAAGATGCAACCACAAAAATTGACACCTACAACTGAGATGGGATCTGGTCTACAGAAATACAGCACATTCTCTGAAAATCATGCAAAAACTTGACAATTTTTTTCTTTATTTTCCTAAATTTTTTGGCAATTTTGATGAAACCAAACAGGGCGAAGTAATCTATTGTTGAGGCGTGGGTAACAGTTGCAAGATAAACCTGTGCTGATAGAAGAATATGTGGAGCTATGGGTAGGCACATAATATGACAGCAAGGATTAGCGATTAACGAGTGCAGATTAGCGATTGTTCAATCCGAACCCAAAGTACAAATCACAGCTGCTGGCTAAGACATGTCAAGACGTAGCGCGATAAGGTGAAAACAAAGGACGATGGAAACAACGCACAGAACAAGCAAATAACCCAGAATTTTCCTTTTTCCTGAATTTTTCCCTGATTTTTTCAAAAGGCATAAGTAGGAATCAAACTTTTTTATTTTTTCACTATTTTTTTATTTTTCTCTGAACAAGGATAAAAAAGATGCAACCACAGAAATTGGCACCTACAACTGAGCGGGGATGTGGTCTACAGAAATACAACACGTTCTCTGAAAAGTGAGCAAAAACTTTGACAATTTTTTTTGTTTATTTTCCTGAATTTTTTTGGCAATTTTGATGAATCCTAACAGGGCAAAGCAATCTGTTGTTGAGCGTGGGTAACAGTTGCAAGATGAACCTGTGCTGATTGAAGAATATGTGGAGCTATGGGGAGGCACACAATATGACAGCAAGGATTAGCAAATAACGAGTTCAGATTAGCAATTGTTCAATCCGGATCCAAAGTATAAATCACAGCTGCTGGCTAAGACGTGTCGAGACGTAGCACAACAAGGTGAAAACAAAGGACGATGGAAAGAACGTACAGAACAAGCAAATAACCCGGAATTTTCCTTTTTCCTGAATTTTTCCTTGATTTTTCCAAAAGGCATCAGTAGGAATCAAACTTTTTTATTTTTTCACTATTTTTTTAATTTTTCTCTGAACAAGGATAAAAAAAGATGCAACCACAAAAATTGGCACCTACAACTAAGGTGGGATGTGGTCTACAGAAATACAACACGTTCTCTGAAAAGCGTGCAAAAACTTTGACAATTTTTTTCTTTATTTTCCTGAATTTTTTTGTCAATTTTGATGAAACCAAACAGGGCGAAGCAATCTGTTATTGGGCGTGGGTAACGGTTGCAAGATGAACCTGTGCTGATAGAAGATTATGTGGAGCTATGGGTAGGCACACAATATGACAGCAAGGATTAGCGATTAACTAGTGCAGATTAGCGATTGTTCAATCCGAATCCAAAGTTCAAATCACAGCTGCTGGCTAAGACGTGTCGAGACGTAGTGCAACAAGGTGAAAACAAAGGACGATGAAAAGAACGCACAGAACAAGCAAATAACTTAGAATTTTCCTTTTACTGAATTTTTCCCTGATTTTTCCAAAAGGCACTAGTGGAAATCAAACTTTTTTATTTTTTCACTATTTTTTTTATTTTTCTCTGAACAAGGATAAAAAAAGATGCAACCACAAAAATTGACACCTACAACTGAGATGGGATCTGGTCTACAGAAATACAGCACATTCTCTGAAAATCATGCAAAAACTTTGACAATTTTTTTCTTTATTTTCCTAAATTTTTTGGCAATTTTGATGAAACCAAACAGGGCGAAGTAATCTATTGTTGAGCGTGGGTAACAGTTGCAAGATAAACCTGTGCTGATAGAAGAATATGTGGAGCTATGGGTAGGCACATAATATGACAGCAAGGATTAGCGATTAACGAGTGCAGATTAGCGATTGTTCAATCCGAATCCAAAGTTCAAATCACAGCTGCTGGCTAAGACGTGTCGAGACGTAGTGCAACAAGGTGAAAACAAAGGACGATGAAAAGAACGCACAGAACAAGCAAATAACTTAGAATTTTCCTTTTACTGAATTTTTCCCTGATTTTTCCAAAAGGCACTAGTGGAAATCAAACTTTTTTATTTTTTCACTATTTTTTTTATTTTTCTCTGACAAGGATAAAAAAAGATGCAACCACAAAAATTGACACCTACAACTGAGATGGGATCTGGTCTACAGAAATACAGCACATTCTCTGAAAATCATGCAAAAACTTTGACAATTTTTTTCTTTATTTTCCTAAATTTTTTGGCAATTTTGATGAAACCAAACAGGGCGAAGTAATCTATTGTTGAGCGTGGGTAACAGTTGCAAGATAAACCTGTGCTGATAGAAGAATATGTGGAGCTATGGGTAGGCACATAATATGACAGCAAGGATTAGCGATTAACGAGTGCAGATTAGCGATTGTTCAATCCGAACCCAAAGTACAAATCACAGCTGCTGGCTAAGACATGTCAAGACGTAGCGCGATAAGGTGAAAACAAAGGACGATGGAAACAACGCACAGAACAAGCAAATAACCCAGAATTTTCCTTTTTCCTGAATTTTTCCCTGATTTTTTCAAAAGGCATAAGTAGGAATCAAACTTTTTTATTTTTTCACTATTTTTTTTATTTTTCTCTGAACAAGGATAAAAAAGATGCAACCACAGAAATTGGCACCTACAACTGAGCGGGGATGTGGTCTACAGAAATACAACACGTTCTCTGAAAAGTGAGCAAAACTTTGACAATTTTTTTTGTTTATTTTCCTGAATTTTTTTGGCAATTTTGATGAATCCTAACAGGGCAAAGCAATCTGTTGTTGAGCGTGGGTAACAGTTGCAAGATGAACCTGTGCTGATTGAAGAATATGTGGAGCTATGGGGAGGCACACAATATGACAGCAAGGATTAGCAAATAACGAGTTCAGATTAGCAATTGTTCAATCCGGATCCAAAGTACAAATCACAGCTGCTGGCTAAGACGTGTCGAGACGTAGCACAACAAGGTGAAAACAAAGGACGATGGAAAGAACGTACAGAACAAGCAAATAACCCGGAATTTTCCTTTTTCCTGAATTTTTCCTTGATTTTTCCAAAAGGCATCAGTAGGAATCAAACTTTTTTATTTTTTCACTATTTTTTTAATTTTTCTCTGAACAAGGATAAAAAAAGATGCAACCACAAAAATTGGCACCTACAACTAAGGTGGGATGTGGTCTACAGAAATACAACACGTTCTCTGAAAAGCGTGCAAAAACTTTGACAAATTTTTTTCTTTATTTTCCTGAATTTTTTTGTCAATTTTGATGAAACCAAACAGGGCGAAGCAATCTGTTATTGGGCGTGGGTAACGGTTGCAAGATGAACCTGTGCTGATAGAAGATTATGTGGAGCTATGGGTAGGCACACAATATGACAGCAAGGATTAGCGATTAACTAGTGCAGATTAGCGATTGTTCAATCCGAATCCAAAGTTCAAATCACAGCTGCTGGCTAAGACGTGTCGAGACGTAGTGCAACAAGGTGAAAACAAAGGACGATGAAAAGAACGCACAGAACAAGCAAATAACTTAGAATTTTCCTTTTACTGAATTTTTCCCTGATTTTTCCAAAAGGCACTAGTGGAAATCAAACTTTTTTATTTTTTCACTATTTTTTTTATTTTTCTCTGAACAAGGATAAAAAAAGATGCAACCACAAAAATTGACACCTACAACTGAGATGGGATCTGGTCTACAGAAATACAGCACATTCTCTGAAAATCATGCAAAAACTTTGACAATTTTTTTCTTTATTTTCCTAAATTTTTTGGCAATTTTGATGAAACCAAACAGGGCGAAGTAATCTATTGTTGAGCGTGGGTAACAGTTGCAAGATAAACCTGTGCTGATAGAAGAATATGTGGAGCTATGGGTAGGCACATAATATGACAGCAAGGATTAGCGATTAACGAGTGCAGATTAGCGATTGTTCAATCCGAACCCAAAGTACAAATCACAGCTGCTGGCTAAGACATGTCAAGACGTAGCGCGATAAGGTGAAAACAAAGGACGATGGAAACAACGCACAGAACAAGCAAATAACCCAGAATTTTCCTTTTTCCTGAATTTTTCCCTGATTTTTTCAAAAGGCATAAGTAGGAATCAAACTTTTTTATTTTTTCACTATTTTTTTTATTTTTCTCTGAACAAGGATAAAAAAGATGCAACCACAGAAATTGGCACCTACAACTGAGCGGGGATGTGGTCTACAGAAATACAACACGTTCTCTGAAAAGTGAGCAAAAACTTTGACAATTTTTTTTTGTTTATTTTCCTGAATTTTTTTGGCAATTTTGATGAATCCTAACAGGGCAAAGCAATCTGTTGTTGAGCGTGGGTAACAGTTGCAAGATGAACCTGTGCTGATAGAAGAATATGTGGAGCTATGGGGAGGCACACAATAAGACAGCAAGGATTAGCAAATAACGAGTTCAGATTAGCAATTGTTCAATCCGGATCCAAAGTACAAATCACAGCTGCTGGCTAAGACGTGTCGAGACGTAGCACAACAAGGTGAAAACAAAGGACGATGGAAAGAACGTACAGAACAAGCAAATAACCCGGAATTTTCCTTTTTCCTGAATTTTTCCTTGATTTTTCCAAAAGGCATCAGTAGGAATCAAACTTTTTTATTTTTTCACTATTTTTTTAATTTTTCTCTGAACAAGGATAAAAAAAGATGCAACCACAAAAATTGGCACCTACAACTAAGGTGGGATGTGGTCTACAAAAATACAACACGTTCTCTGAAAAGCGTGCAAAAACTTTGACAATTTTTTTTCTTTATTTTCCTGAATTTTTTTGTCAATTTTGATGAAACCAAACAGGGCGAAGCAATCTGTTATTGGGCGTGGGTAACGGTTGCAAGATGAACCTGTGCTGATAGAAGATTATGTGGAGCTATGGGTAGGCACACAATATGACAGCAAGGATTAGCGATTAACTAGTGCAGATTAGCGATTGTTCAATCCGAATCCAAAGTTCAAATCACAGCTGCTGGCTAAGACATGTCGAGACGTAGTGCAACAAGGTGAAAACAAAGGACGATGAAAAGAACGCACAGAACAAGCAAATAACTTAGAATTTTCCTTTTACTGAATTTTTCCCTGATTTTTCCAAAAGGCACTAGTGGAAATCAAACTTTTTTATTTTTTCACTATTTTTTTTATTTTTCTCTGAACAAGGATAAAAAAAGATGCAACCACAAAAATTGACACCTACAACTGAGATGGGATCTGGTCTACAGAAATACAGCACATTCTCTGAAAATCATGCAAAAACTTTGACAATTTTTTTCTTTATTTTCCTAAATTTTTTTGGCAATTTTGATGAAACCAAATAGGGCGAAGTAATCTATTATTGAGCGTGGGTAACAGTTGCAAGATAAACCTGTGCTGATAGAAGAATATGTGGAGCTATGGGTAGGCACATAATATGACAGCAAGGATTAGCGATTAACGAGTGCAGATTAGCGATTGTTCAATCCGAACCCAAAGTACAAATCACAGCTGCTGGCTAAGACATGTCAAGACGTAGCGCGACAAGGTGAAAACAGAGGACGATGGAAACAACGCACAGAACAAGCAAATAACCCGGAATTTTCCTTTTTCCTGAGTTTTTCCCTGATTTTTTCAAAAGGCATAAGTAGGAATCAAACTTTTTTATTTTTTCACTATTTTTTTATTTTTCTCTGAACAAGGATAAAAAAAGATGCAACCACAAAAATTGGCACCTACAACTAAGGTGGGATGTGGTCTACAGAAATACAACACGTTCTCTGAAAAGCGTGCAAAAACTTTGACAATTTTTTTTCTTTATTTTCCTGAATTTTTTTGGCAATTTTGATGAAACCAAACAGGGCGAAGCAATCTGTTATTGGGCGTGGGTAACAGTTGCAAGATGAACCTATGCTGATAGAAGAATATGTGGAGCTATGGGTAGGCACACAATATGACAACAAGGATTAGCGATTAACGAGTGCAGATTAGCGATTGTTCAATCCGAATCCAAAGTTCAAATCACAGCTGCTGGCTAAGATGTGTCGAGACGTAGCGCAACAAGGTGAAAACAGAGGACGATGGAAAGAACGCACAGAACAAGCAAATAACCTAGAATTTTTCTTTTTCCTGAATTTTTCCCTGATTTTTCTAAAAGGCATGAGTAGGAATCAAACTTTTTTATTTTTTCACTATTTTTTTTATTTTTCTCTGAACAAGGATAAAAAAAGATGCAACCACAAAAATTGGCACCTACAACTGAGCTGGGATGTGGTCTACAGAAATACAGCATGTTCTCTGAAAAGTGAGCAAAAACTTTGACAATTTTTTTTCTTTATTTTCCTGAATTTTTTTGGCAATTTTGATGAATCCAAACAGGGCGAAGCAATATGTTATTGAGCGTGGCTAACAGTTGCAAGATGAACCTGTGCTGATAGAAGAATATGTGGAGCTATGGGGAGGCACACAATATGACAGCAAGGATTAGCAATTAATGAGTGCAGATTAGCAATTGTTCAATCTGGATCCAAAGTACAAATCACAGCTGCTGGCTAAGACGTGTCGAGGCGTAGCGCAACAAGGTGAAAACAAAGGACGATGGAAAGAACGCACAGAACAAGCAAATAACTCGGAATTTTCCTTTTTCCTGAATTTTTCCCTGATTTTTCCAAAAGGCATCCGTAGGAATCAAACTTTTTTGTTTTTTCACTATTTTTTTAATTTTTCTCTGAACAAGGATCAAAAAAGATGCAACCACAAAAATTGGCACCTACAACTAAGGTGGGATGTGGTCTACAGAAATACAGCATGTTTTCTGAAAAGTGTGCAAAAACTATGACAATTTTTTTCTTTATTTTCCTAAATTTTTTGGCAATTTTGATGAAACCAAACAGGGCGAAGCAATCTGTTATTGAGCGTGGGTAACAGTTGCAAGATGAACCTGTGCTGATAGAAGAATATGTGGAGCTATGGGTAGGCACACAATATGACAGCAAGGATTAGCGATTAACGAGTGCAGATTAGCGATTGTTCAATCCGAATCCAAAGTATAAATCACAGCTGCTGGCTAAGACATGTCGAGACGTAGCGCAACAAGGTGAAAACAAAGGACGATGGAAAGAACGCACGGAACAAGCAAATAACCCAGAATTTTCCTTTTTCCTAAATTTTTCTCTGATTTTTCCAAAAGGCATCAGTAGGAGTCAAACTTTTTTATTTTTTCACTACTTTTTTTATTTTTCTATGAACATGGATAAAAAAAGATGCAACCACAAAAATTGGCACCTACAACTGAGCTGGGATGTGGTCTACAGAAATACAGCATGTTCTCTAAAAAGTGAGCAAAAACTTTGACAATTTTTTTCTTTATTTTCCTAATTTTTTTGGCAATTTTGATGAATCCAAACAGGGCGAAGCGATCTGTTGTTGAGCGCGGGTAACAGTTGCAAGATGAACCTGTGCTGATAGAATAATATGTGGAGCTATAGGGAGGCACACAATATGACAGCAAGGATTAGCAATTAACGAGTGCAGATTACCGATTGTTCAATCCGGATCCAAAGTACAATTCACAGCTGCTAGCTAAGACGTGTCGAGACGTAGCGCAACAAGGTGAAAACAAAGGACGATGGAAAGAACGCACAGAACAAGCAAATAACCCAGAATTTTCCTTTTTCCTGAATTTTTCCCTGATTTTTCCAAAAGGCATCAGTAGGAATCAAACTTTTTTATTTTTTCACTATTTTTTTAATTTTTCTCTGAACAAGGATCAAAAAAGATGCAACCACAAAAATTGGCACCTACAACTAAGGTGGTATGTGGTCTACAGAAATACAACACGTTCTCTAAAAAGCGTGCAAAAACTTTGACAATTTTTTTTCTTTATTTTCCTGAATTTTTTTGGCAATTTTGATGAAACCAAACAGGGCGAAGCAATCTGTTATTGGGCATGGGTAACAGTTGCAAGATGAACCTGTCCTGATAGAAAAATATGTGGAGCTATGGGTAGGCACACAATATGACAGCAAGGATTAGCGATTAACGAGTGCAGATTAGCGATTGTTCAATCCGAATCCAAAGTTCAAATCACAGCTGCTGGCTAAGACGTGTCGAGACATAGCGCAACAAGGTGAAAACAAAGGACGATGGAAAGAACGAACAGAACAAGCAAATAACCTAGATTTTTTCTTTTTCCTGAATTTTTCCCTGATTTTTCCAAAAGGCATCAGTAGGAATCAAACTTTTTTATTTTTTCACTATTTTTTTTATTTTTCTCTGAATAAGGATAAAAAAAGATGCAACCACAAAAAATGGCACCTACAACTTAGCTGGGATGTGGTCTACAGAAATACAGCACGTTCTCTGAAAAGTGGGCAAAAACTTTGACAATTTTTTTCTTTATTTTTCTGAATTTTTTTGGCAATTTTGATGAAACCAAACATGGCGAAGCAATCTGTTGTTGAGCGTGGCTAACTGTTACAAGATAAACTTGTGCTGATAGAAGAATATGTGGAGCTATGGGTAGGCACACAATATTACAACAAGGATTAGGGATTAACGAGTGCAGATTAGCGATTGTTCAATCCGGATCCAAAGTACAAATCACAGATGCTGGTTAGGACGTGTCGAGACGTAGTGCAACAAGGTGAAAACAAAGGACAATGGAAAGAACGCACAGAACAAGCAAATAACCTAGAATTTTCCTTTTACTGAATTTTTCCCTGATTTTTTCCAAATGGCACTAGTGGGAATCAAACTTTTTTATTTTTTCACTATTTTTTTCTTTTTCTCTGAACAAGGATAAAAAAAGATGCAACCACAAAAATTGACACCTACAACTGAGGTGGGATCTAGTCTACAGAAATACGTCGTGTTCTCTGAAAAGCGTGCAAAAACTTTGACAAATTTTTTTCCTAATTTTTTTGGCAATTTTGATGAAACCAAACAGGGCGAAGCAATCTGTTGTTGAGCATGGGTAACAGTTGCAAGATAAACCTGTGCTGATAGAAGAATATGTGGAGCTATAGGTAGCGATGAAAACGGACGGAAACGGACGGAAAACCCCCATTTCTACTTCCGTTTCTATATTTTTTGGCGGAAACGTGACCGGGTTCGGAAAATGCGGGTTCGGAAACGAAACCGGAATATGCGGGTGTACGGAAACGAACCAATACGGTCGGAAATTCAACGGAAACGGTCGGAAGTTGGAGCTTAAGCCGGAATACCACACATCTTTATACTCACAAATTACAATCACACACAAAATAGTTCATAAATGATTAGGATTTAGGTTCTTCAATATTATACTTGAGCCATGAACTTGAGTAGAGTGATTACATAAGTAACGTGGATAATTAGGATTCAAGGTCCTTATTCAATACGTATTATGCAAACAAGTTACATGGATGATTATAGAAGTAAGCTTGTCATGCGCCATCACGCTTGTGGATTGGATTATAGTGTACAAGCGTTGGGCGGTTGGGCCTTGCGAACAAGATACAAGGTTTATGGGCCTAGCAGAAATGCGGTAAAAATCCGGAAGAAATCCGGTAAAATTTCGGCCAAATACGGAATTCCGAAAATACGGTCGGAAAAACATCATCCCCGTTTCCGTTCCGATTCCGAAAACCTCCGTCCCGCATTCCGTACCGTTTCCGGATTTTTCCGAAAATACGGAAACGGGCGGGTCAAATGTGGAAAAACGGACGGTTCGGAACGGAAAAAATTCCGTCCGTTTTCAACCCTAGCTATAGGTAGGCACACAATATGACAGCAAGGATTAGCGATTAACGAGTGCAGATTAGCGATTGTTCAATCCGAATCCAAAGTACAAATCATAGCTGCTGGCTAAGACGTGTCGAGAAGTAGCGCAACAAGGTGAAAACAAAGGACGATGGAAAGAACGCACGGAACAAGCAAATAACCCGGAATTTTCCTTTTTCCTGAATTTTTCCCAGATTTTTCCAAAAGGCATCTGTAGAAATCAACCTTTTTTATTTTTTCACTATTTTTTTATTTTTCTCTGAACAAGGATAAAAAAGATGCAACCACAAAAATTGGCACCTACAACTGAGGTGGGATGTGGTCTACAGAAATACAGCACGTTCTCTGAAAAGCGTGCAAAAACTTTGACAAATTTTTTTTATTTTTTTGAATTTTTTAGCATTTTTGATGAATCCAAACAGGGCGAAGCAATCTATTGTTGAGCGTGGGTAACAGTTGCAAGATGAACCTGTGCTGATAGAAGAATATGCAGAGCTATGGGGAGGCACACAATATGACAGCAAGGATTAGTAATTAACGAGTGCAGATTAGCGATTGTTCAATCCGGATCCAAAGTACAAATCACAGCTGCTGGCTAAGACGTGTCGAGACGTAGCGCAACAAGGTGAAAACAAAGGACGATGGAAAGAACGCACGGAATAAGCAAATAACCCGGAATTTTCCTTTTTCTGAATTTTTCCCTGATTTTTCCAAATGGCAGTAGTAGGAATCAAACTTTTTTATTTTTCACTATTTTTTTAATTTTTCTCTGAACAAGGATAAAAAAAGATGCAACCACAAAAATTGGCAGCTACCACTGAGGTGGGATGTGGTCTACAGAAATACAGCACTTTCTCTGAAAAGCGTGCAAAAACTTTGACAATCTTTTTTCTTTATTTTCCTAATTTTTTTTGCAATTTTGATGAAACCAAACAGGGCGAAGCAATCTGTTGTTGAGCGTGGATAATAGTTGCAAGACGAACCTGTGCTGATAGAAGAATATGTGGAGCTTTGGGTTCGCACACAATATGACAGCAAGGATTAACAATTAACGAGTGCAGATTAGCGATTGTTCAATCCGGATCCAAAGTACAAATCACAGCTGCTGGCTAAGACGTGTCGAGACGTAGCGCAACAAGGTGAAAACAAAGGACGATGGAAAGAACGCACAGAACAAGCAAATAACCTGGAATTTTCCTTTTTCCTGAATTTTTCCCTGATTTTTCCAAAAGGCATCAGTAGGAATCAAACTTTTTTACTTTTTCACTATTTTTTTTATTTTTCTCTGAACAAGGATCAAAAAAGATGCAACAACAAAAATTGGCACCTACAACTGAGGTGGGATGTGGTCTATAGAAATATAGCACGTTCTTTGAAAAGCGTGCAAAAACTTTGACAATTTTTTTCTTTATTTTCCTGAGTTTTTTTGGCAATTTTGATGAAACCAGACAGGGCAAAGCAATCTATTGTTGAGCGTGGGTAACAGTTGCAAGATGAACCTATGCTGATAGAAGAATATGTGGAGCTACGGGTAGGCACACAATATGACAGGAAGGATTAGGGTTTAACGAGTGCAGATTAGCGATTGTTCAATCCGGATCCAAAATATAAATCACAACTGTTGGCTAAGACGTGTCAAAACGTAGTGCAACAAGGTGAAAACAAAGGACGATGGAAAGAACGCACAGAACAAGCAAATAACCCAGAATTTTTCTTTTACTGAATTTTCCCTGATTTTTCCAAAAGGCACTAGTGGGAATCAAACTTTTTTATTTTTTCACTATTTTTTTATTTTTCTCTGAACAAGGATTAAAAAAGATGCAACCACAAAAATTGACACCTACAACTGAGGTGGGATCTGGTCTACAGAAATATATCACATTCTCTGAAAAGCATGCAAAAACTTTGACAATTTTTTTATTTTCCTAATTGTTTTGGCAATTTTGATGAAACCAAACAAGGCGAAGCAATCTGTTGTTGAGCGTGGGTAACAGTTGCAAGATGAACCTGTGCTGATAGAAGAATATGTGGAGCTATGGGTAGGCACACAATATGACAGCAAGGATTAGCGATTAACGAGTGCAGATTAGCGATTGTTCAATCCGAATCCAAAGTACAAGTCACAGCTGCTGGCTAAGACATGTCGAGACGTAGCGCAACAAGGTGAAAACAAAGGATGATGGAAAGAACGCACGGAACAAGCAAATAACCCGGAATTTTCCTTTTTCCTAAATTTTTCCCTGATTTTTCCAAAAGGCATCAGTAGGAATCAAACTTTTTCATTTTTTCACTATTTTTTTAATTTTTCTCTCAACAAGGATCAAAAAAGATGCAACCACAAAAATTGGCACCTACAACTGGGCTGGGAATTTGGTCTACAGAAATATAGCACGTTCTCTAAAAAGCGTGCAAAAACTTTGACAATTTTTTTTCTTTATTTTCCTGAATTTTTTCGGCAATTTTGATGAAACCAAACAGGGCGAAGCATTCTGTTGTTGAGCGTGGGTAATAGTTGCAAGATGAACCTGTGCGCTGATAGAAGAATATTTGTAGCTATGGGTAGGCACACAATATGACAGTAAGGATTAGTAATTAACGATTGCAGATTAGTGATTGTTCAATCCGGATCCAAAGTACAAATCACAGCTGCTGGCTAAGACGTGTCGAGACATAGCGCAACAAGGTGAAAACAAAGGACGGTGGAAAGAACGCACAAAACAAGCAAATAACCCAGAATTTTCCTTTTTCCTGAATTTTTCCCTGATTTTTCTAAAAGGCATCAGTTGGAATCAAACTTTTTAATTTTTTCACTATTTTTTTTATTTTTCTCTGAACAAGGATCAAAAAAGATGCAACCACAAAAATTGGCACCTACAATTGAGGTGGGATGTGATCTACAGAAATACAGCACGTTCTCTGAAAAGCGTGCAAAAACTTTGACAATTTTTTTCTTTATTTTTCTGAATTTTTTTTGGCAATTTTGATGAAACCAAACACGGCAAAGCAATCCGTCGTTGAGCGTGGGTAACAGTTGCAAGATGAACCTATGCTGATAGAAGAATATGTGGAGCTATGGGTAGGCACACAATATTACAACAAGGATTAGGGGTTAACGAGTGCAGATTAGCGATTGTTCAATCCGGATCCAAAGTACAAATCACAGCTGTTGGCTAAGACATGTCGAGACGTAGTGCAACAAGGTGAAAACAAAGGACGATGGAAAGAACGCACGGAACAAGCAAATAACCCGGAATTTTCCTTTTTCCTAAATTTTTCCCTGATTTTTCCAAAAGGCATCAGTAGGAATCAAACTTTTTCATTTTTTCACTATTTTTTTAATTTTTCTCTCAACAAGGATAAAAAAAGATGCAACCACAAAAATTGGCACCTACAACTGAGCTGGGAATTTGGTCTATAGAAATATAGCACGTTCTCTAAAAAGCGTGCAAAAACTTTGACAATTTTTTTTCTTTATTTTCCTGAATTTTTTTGGCAATTTTGATGAAACCAAACAGGGCGAAGCATTCTGTTGTTGAGCGTGGGTAATAGTTGCAAGATGAACCTGTGCGCTGATAGAAGAATATTTGTAGCTATGGGTAGGCACACAATATGATAGTAAGGATTAGTAATTAACGAGTGCAGATTAGTGATTGTTCAATCCGGATCCAAAGTACAAATCACAGCTGCTGGCTAAGACGTGTCGAGACGTAGCGCAACAAGACGAAAACAAAGGACGGTGGAAAGAACGCACAAAACAAGCAAATAACCCAGAATTTTCCTTTTTCCTGAATTTTTCCCTGATTTTTCTAAAAGGCATCAGTAGGAATCAAACTTTTTAATTTTTTCACTATTTTTTTTATTTTTCTCTGAACAAGGATCAAAAAAGATGCAACCACAAAAATTGGCACCTACAATTGAGGTGGGATGTGGTCTACAGAAATACAGCACGTTCTCTGAAAAGCGTGCAAAAACTTTGACAATTTTTTTCTTTATTTTCTTGAATTTTTTTTGGCAATTTTGATGAAACCAAACACGGCAAAGCAATCCGTCGTTGAGCGTGGGTAACAGTTGCAAGATGAACCTATGCTGATAGAAGAATATGTGGAGCTATGGGTAGGCACACAATATTACAACAAGGATTAGGGGTTAACGAGTGCAGATTAGCGATTGTTCAATCCGGATCCAAAGTACAAATCACAGCTGCTGGCTAAAACATGTCGAGACGTAGTGCAACAAGGTGAAAACAAAGGACGATGGAAAGAACGCACAGAACAAGCAAATAACCTAGAATTTTCCTTTTTCCTGAATTTTTCCCTGATTTTTCCAAAAGGCACTAGTAGGATTCAAACTTTTTTATTTTTTCACTATTTTTTTTATTTTTCTCTGAACAAGGATCAAAAAAGATGCAACCACAAAAATTGGCACCTACAACTGAGGTGGGATGTGGTCTATAGAAATATGGCACGTTCTTTGAAAAGCGTGCAAAAACTTTGACAATTTTTTTTCTTTATTTTCCTGAGTTTTTTTGGCAATTTTGATGAAACCAGATAGGGCAAAGCAATCTATTGTTGAGCGTGGGTAACAGTTGCAAGATGAACCTATGCTGATAGAAGAATATGTGGAGCTATGGGTAGGCACACAATATGACAGCAAGGATTAGGGATTAACGAGTGCAGATTAGCGATTGTTCAATCCGGATCCAAAGTACAAATCACAGCTGCTGGCTAAGACGTGTCAAAATGTAGTGCAACAAGGTGAAAACAAAGGACGATGGAAAGAACGCACAGAACAAGCAAATAACCCGGAATTTTCCTTTTACTGAATTTTTCCCTGATTTTTCCAAAAGGCACTAGTGGGAATCAAACTTTTTCATTTTTTCACTATTTTTTTAATTTTTCTCTCAACAAGGATAAAAAAAGATGCAACCACAAAAATTGGCACCTACAACTGAGCTGGGAATTTGGTCTATAGAAATATAGCACGTTCTCTAAAAAGCGTGCAAAAACTTTGACAATTTTTTTTCTTTATTTTCCTGAATTTTTTTGGCAATTTTGATGAAACCAAACAGGGCGAAGCATTCTGTTGTTGAGCGTGGGTAATAGTTGCAAGATGAACCTGTGCGCTGATAGAAGAATATTTGTAGCTATGGGTAGGCACACAATATGATAGTAAGGATTAGTAATTAACGAGTGCAGATTAGTGATTGTTCAATCCGGATCCAAAGTACAAATCACAGCTGCTGGCTAAGACGTGTCGAGACGTAGCGCAACAAGACGAAAACAAAGGACGGTGGAAAGAACGCACAAAACAAGCAAATAACCCAGAATTTTCCTTTTTCCTGAATTTTTCCCTGATTTTTCTAAAAGGCATCAGTAGGAATCAAACTTTTTAATTTTTTCACTATTTTTTTTATTTTTCTCTGAACAAGGATCAAAAAAGATGCAACCACAAAAATTGGCACCTACAATTGAGGTGGGATGTGGTCTACAGAAATACAGCACGTTCTCTGAAAAGCGTGCAAAAACTTTGACAATTTTTTTCTTTATTTTCTTGAATTTTTTTTGGCAATTTTGATGAAACCAAACACGGCAAAGCAATCCGTCGTTGAGCGTGGGTAACAGTTGCAAGATGAACCTATGCTGATAGAAGAATATGTGGAGCTATGGGTAGGCACACAATATTACAACAAGGATTAGGGGTTAACGAGTGCAGATTAGCGATTGTTCAATCCGGATCCAAAGTACAAATCACAGCTGCTGGCTAAAACATGTCGAGACGTAGTGCAACAAGGTGAAAACAAAGGACGATGGAAAGAACGCACAGAACAAGCAAATAACCTAGAATTTTCCTTTTTCCTGAATTTTTCCCTGATTTTTCCAAAAGGCACTAGTAGGATTCAAACTTTTTTATTTTTTCACTATTTTTTTTATTTTTCTCTGAACAAGGATCAAAAAAGATGCAACCACAAAAATTGGCACCTACAACTGAGGTGGGATGTGGTCTATAGAAATATGGCACGTTCTTTGAAAAGCGTGCAAAAACTTTGACAATTTTTTTTCTTTATTTTCCTGAGTTTTTTTGGCAATTTTGATGAAACCAGATAGGGCAAAGCAATCTATTGTTGAGCGTGGGTAACAGTTGCAAGATGAACCTATGCTGATAGAAGAATATGTGGAGCTATGGGTAGGCACACAATATGACAGCAAGGATTAGGGATTAACGAGTGCAGATTAGCGATTGTTCAATCCGGATCCAAAGTACAAATCACAGCTGCTGGCTAAGACGTGTCAAAATGTAGTGCAACAAGGTGAAAACAAAGGACGATGGAAAGAACGCACAGAACAAGCAAATAACCCGGAATTTTCCTTTTACTGAATTTTTCCCTGATTTTTCCAAAAGGCACTAGTGGGAATCAAACTTTTTTATTTTTTCACTATTTTTTTATTTTTCTCTGAACAAGGATTAAAAAAGATGCAACCACAAAAATTGACACCTACAACTGAGGTGAGATCTGGTCTACAGAAATATATCACATTCTCTGAAAAGCATGCAAAAACTTTGACAATTTTTTTATTTTCCTAAATTTTTTGGCAATTTTGATGAAACCAAACAGGGCGAAGCAATCTGTTGTTGAGCGTGGGTAACAGTTGCAAGATGAACCTGTGCTGATAGAAGAATATATGGAGCTACGGGTAGGCACACAATATGACAGCAAGGATTAGCGATTAACGAGTGTAGATTAGCGATTGTTCAATCCGAATCCAAAGTACAAGTCACAGCTGCTGGTTAAGACGTGTCGAGACGTAGTGCAACAAGGTGAAAACAAAGGACGATGGAAAGAACGCACGCAACAAGCAAATAACCCGGAATTTTCCTTTTTCCTGAATTTTTCCCTGATTTTTCCAAAAGGCTCTAGTAGGAATCAAACTTTTTTATTTTTTCAATAAATTTTTTTATTTTTCTCTTAACAAGGTTCAAAAAAGATGCAACCACAAAAATTGGCACCTACAACTGAGCTGCGAATTTTGTCTACAGAAATATAGCACGTTCTCTAAAAAGCGTGCAAAAACTTTGACAATTTTTTTTCTTTATTTTCCTGAATTTTTTTGGCAATTTTGATGAAACCAAACAGGGCGAAGCATTCTGTTGTTGAGCGTGGGTAATAGTTGCAAGATGAACCTGTGCTGATAGAAGAATATGTGTAGCTATGGGTAGGCACACAATATGACAGTAAGGATTAGTAATTAACGAGTGCAGATTAGCGATTGTTCAATCCAGATCCAAAGTACAAATCACAGCTGCTGGCGAAGACGTGTCGAGACGTAGTGCAACAAGGTGAAAACAAAGGACGGTGGAAAGAACGCACAGAACAAGCAAATAACCCTGAATTTTCCTTTTACTGAATTTTTCCCTGATTTTTCCAAAAGGCACTAGTGGGAATCAAACTTTTTTATTTTTTCACTATTTTTTTTATTTTTCTCTGAACAAGGATAAAAAAAGATGCAACCACAAAAATTGACACCTACAACTGAGGTGGGATCTAGTCTACAAAAATACATCGTGTTCTCTTAAAAGCGTGCAAAAACTTTGACATTTTTTTTCCTAATTTTTTTTGGCAATTTTGATGAAACCAAACAGGGCGAAGCAATCTGTTGTTGAGCGTGGGTAACAGTTGCAAGATGAACCTGTGCTGATAAAAGAATATGTGGAGCTATAGGTAGGCACACAATATGACAGCAAGGATTAGCGATTAACGAGTGCAGATTAACGATTGTTCAATCCGAATCCAAAGTACAAATCACAGCTGCTGGCTAAGACGTGTCGAGACGTAGCACAACAAGGTGAAAAACAAAGGACGATGGAAAGAACGCACGGAACAAGCAAATAACCCGGAATTTTCCTTTTTCCTGAATTTTTCCCAGATTTTTTCAAAAGGCATCTGTAGAAATCAACCTTTTTTTATTTTTTCACTATTTTTTTATTTTTCTCTGAACAAGGATAAAAAAAGATGCAACCACAAAAATTGGCACCTACAACTGAGGTGAGATGTGGTCTACAGAAATACAGCACTTTCTCTGAAAAGCGTGCAAAAACTTTGACAATCTTTTTTCTTTATTTTCCTGATTTTTTTGGCAATTATGATGAAACCAAACAGGGCGAAGCAATCTGTTGTTGAGCATGGGTAATAGTTGCAAGATGAACCTGTACTGATAGAAGAATATGTGGAGCTATAGGTAGGCACACAATATTACAACAAGGATTAGGGATTAACGAGTGTAGATTAGCGATTGTTCAATCCAGATCCAAAGTACAAATCACAGCTGCTGGCTAAGACGTGTCGAGACGTAGCGCAACAAGGTGAAAACAAAGGACGATGGAAAGAACGCACAGAACAAGCAAATAACCCGGAATTTTCCTTTTTCCTGAATTTTTCCCTGATTTTTCCAAAAGGCATCAGTAGGAATCAAACTTTTTTATTTTTTCAGTATTTTTTTATTTTTCTCTGAACAAGGATCAAAAAAGATGCAACCACAAAAATTGGCACCTACAACTGAGGTGGGATGTGGTCTACAGAAATACAGCACATTCTCTGAAAAGCGTGCAAAAACTTTGACAATTTTTTTCTTTATTTTCCTGAATTTTTTTGGCAATTTTGATGAAACCAAACAGGGTAAAGCAATCTGTCGTTCAGCGTGGGTAACAGTTGCAAGATGAATCTATGCTGATAGAAGAATATGTGGAGCTATGGGTAGGCACACAATATTACAACATGGATTAGGGATTAACGAGTGCAGATTAGCGATTGTTCAATCAGGATCCAAAGTACAAATCACAGCTGCTGGCTAAGACATGTCGAGACGTAGTGCAACAAGGTGAAAACAAAGGACGATGGAAAGAACGCACAGAACAAGCAAATAACCCAGAATTTTCCTTTTACTGAATTTTTCCCTGATTTTTCCAAAAGGCACTAATGGGAATCAAACTTTTTTATTTTATCACTATTTTTTTATTTTTCTCTGAACAAGGATAAGAAAAGATGCAACCACAAAAATTAACACCAACAACTGAGGTGGGATCTAGTCTATAGAAATACAGCACGTTCTCTGAAAAGCGTGCAAAAACTTTGACAATTTTTTTTCTTTATTTTCCTAAATTTTTTGGCAATTTTGATGAAACCAAATGGGGCGTAGCAATTTTTTTGAGCGTGGGTAACAGTTGCAAGATGAACCTGTGCTGATAGAAGAATATGTGGAGCTATGGGTAGGCACACAATATGACAGCAAGGATTAGCTATTAACGAGTGCAGATTAGCGATTGTTCAATCCGGATCCAAAGTACAAATCACAGCTGCTGGCTAAGACGTATCGGGACGTAGCGCAACAAGGTGAAATCAAAGGACGATGGAAAGAACATACAGAACAAGCAAATAACCCAGAATTTTCCTTTTTCCTAAATTTTTTCCTGATTTTTCCAAAAGGCATCAGTAGGAATCAAACTTTTTTATTTTTTCACTATTTTTTTATTTTTCTCTGAACAAGGATCAAAAAAGATGCAACCACAAAAATTGGCACCTACAACTGAGGTGGGATGTGGTCTATAGAAATACAGCACGTTCTTTGAAAAGCGTGCAAAAACTTTGACAATTTTTTTTCTTTATTTTCCTGAGTTTTTTTGGCAATTTTGATGAAACCAGACAGGGCAAAGCAATATATTGTTGAGCGTGGGTAACAGTTGCAAGATGAACCTATGCCGATAGAAGAATATGTGGAGCTATGGGTAGGTACACAATATGACAGCAAGGATTCGGGATTAACGAGGGCAGATTAGCGATTGTTCAATCCGGATCCAAAGTACAAATCACAACTGCTGGCTAAGACGTGTCGAAACGTAGTGCAACAAGGTGAAAACAAAGGACGATGGAAAGAACACATAGAACAAGCAAATAACCCGGAATTTTCCTTTTCCTAAATTTTTCCCTGATTTTTCCAAAAGGCACTAGTCGGAATCAAACTTTTTTATTTTTTCACTATTTTTTATTTTTCTCTGAACTAGGATTAAAAAAGATGCAACCACAAAAATTGACACCTACAACTGAGGTGGGATCTGGTCTACAGAAATATATCACATTCTCTGAAAAGCATGCAAAGACTTTGACAATTTTTTTTATTTTCCTAAATTTTTTGGCAATTTTGATGAAACCAAACAGGGCGAAGCAATCTATTGTTGAGCGTGGGTAACAGTTGCAAGATGAACCTGTGCTGATAGAAGAATATGTGGAGCTATGGGTAGGCACACAATATGACAGCAAGGATTAGCGATTAACGAGTGCAGATTAGCGATTGTTCAATCCGAATCCAAAGTACAAGTCACAGCTGCTGGCTAAGACGTGTCGAGACGTAGCACAACAAGGTGAAAACAAAGGATGATGGAAAGAACGCACAGAACAAGCAAATAACCCAGAATTTTCCTTTTTCCTAAATTTTTCCCTGATTTTTCCAAAAGGCATCAGTAGGAATCAAACTTTTTAAATTTTTCACTATTTTTTTATTTTTCTCTGAACAAGGATAAAAAAAGATGCAACCACAAAAATTGGCACCTACAATTGAGGTGGGATTTGGTCTACAGAAATACAGCACGTTCTCTGAAAAGCGTGCAAAAACTTTGACAATTTTTTTCTTTATTTTCCTGAATTTTTTTTGGCAATTTTGATGAGACCAAACAGGGCAAAGCAATCTGTCGTTCAGCGTGGGTAACAGTTGTAAGATGAATCTATGCTGATAGAAGAATATGTGGAGCTATGGGTAGGCACATAATATTACAACAAGGATTAGGGATTAACGAGTGCAGATTAGCGATTGTTCAATCCGGATCCAAAGTACAAATCACAGCTGCTGGCTAAGACGTATCGAGACGTAGTGCAACAAGGTGAAAATAAAGGACGATGGAAAGAACGCACAGAACAAGCAAATAACCCAGAATTTTCCTTTTACTAAATTTTTCCCTGATTTTTCCAAAAGGCACTAGTGGGAATCAAACTTTTTTATTTTTTCACTATTTTTTTATTTTTCTCTGAACAAGGATAAAAAAGATGCAACCACAAAAATTGACACCTACAACTGAGGTGGGATCTGGTCTACAGAAATACAGCATGTTCTCTGAAAAGCGTGCAAAAACTTTGACAATTTTTTTCTTTATTTTCCTAAATTTTTTGGCAATTTTGATGAAACCAAACAGGGCGAAGCAATCTGTTGTTGAGTGTGGGTAACAGTTGCAAGATGAACCTGTGCTGATAGAAGAATATGTGGAGCTATGGGTAGGCACACAATATGACAGCAAGGATTAGCAATTAACGAGTGCAGATTAGTGATTGTTCAATCCAGATCCAAAGTACAAATCACAGCTGCTGGCTAAGACGTGTCGAGACGTAGCGCAACAAGGTGAAAACAAAGGACGATGGAAAGCACGCACACAACAAGCAAATAACCTAGAATTTTTCTTTTTCCTAAATTTTTTCCTGATTTTTCCAAAAGGCACTAGTAGGAATCAAACTTTTTTATTTTTCACTATTTTTTAAATTTTTCTCTGAACAAGGATAAAAAAAGATGCAACCACAAAAATTGGCACCTACAACTGAGCTGGGATGTGGTCTATAGAAATACAGCACATTCTCTGAAAAGCGTGGAAGAACTTTGACAATTTTTTTTATTTTTCTGAATTTTTTTGGCAATTTTGATGAATCCAAACAGGGCGAAGCAATCTGTTGTTGAGCGTGGGTAATAGTTGCAAGATGAACCTGTGCTGATAGAAGAATATGTGGAGCTATGGGTAGGCACACAATATGACAGCAAGGATTAGCAATTAACGAGTGCAGATTAGTGATTGTTCAATCCAGATCCAAAGTACAAATCACAGCTGCAGACTAAGACGTGTCGAGACGTAGCGCAACAAGGTGAAAACAAAGGACGATGGAAAGCACGCACAAAACAAGCAAATAACCTAGAATTTTTCTTTTTCCTGAATTTTTTCCTGATTTTTCCAAAAGGCACTAGTGGGAATCAAACTTTTTTATTTTTTCACTATTTTTTTTATTTTTCTCTGAACAAGGATAAAAAAGATGCAACCACAAAAATTGACACCTACAACTGAGGTGGGATCTGGTCTACAGAAATACAGCATGTTCTCTGAAAGCGTGCAAAAACTTTGACAATTTTTTTCTTTATTTTCCTAAATTTTTTGGCAATTTTGATGAAACCAAATAGGGCGAAGCAATCTATTGTTGAGTGTGGGTAACAATTGCAAGATGAACCTGTGCTGATAGAAGAATATGTGGAGCTATGGGTAGGCACACAATATGACAGCAAGGATTAGCAATTAACGAGTGCAGATTAGTGATTGTTCAATCCAGATCCAAAGTACAAATCACAGCTGCTGGCTAAGACGTGTCGAGACGTAGCGCAACAAGGTGAAAACAAAGGACGATGGAAAGAACGCACAGAACAAGCAAATAACCCAGAATTTTCCTTTTTCCTGAATTTTTCCCTGATTTTTCCAAAAGGCATCAGTAGGAATCAAACTTTTTAATTTTTCACTATTTTTTATTTTTCTCTGAACAAGGATAAAAAAAGATGCAACCACAAAAATTGGCACCTACAATTGAGGTGGGATGTGGTCTACAGAAATACAGCACGTTCTCTGAAAAGCGTGCAAAATCTTTGACAATTTTTTTCTTTGTTTTCCTGAATTTTTTTTAGCAATTTTGATGAAACCAAACACGGCAAAGCAATCTGTCGTTCAGCGTGGGTAGCAGTTGCAAGATGAATCTATGCTGATAGAAGAATATGTGGAGCTATGGGTAGGCACACAATATTACAATAAGGATTAGGGATTAACGAGTGCAGATTAGCGATTGTTCAATCCGGATCCAAAGTACAAATCACAGCTGCTGGCTAAGACGTATCGAGACGTAGTGCAACAAGGTGAAAACAAAGGACGATGGAAAGAACGCACAGAACAAGCAAATAACCCAGAATTTTCCTTTTACTGAATTTTTCCCTAATTTTTCCAAAAGGCACTAGTGGGAATCAAACTTTTTTATTTTTTCACTATTTTTTTTTATTTTGCTCTGAACAAGGATAAAAAAGATGCAACCACAAAAACTGACACCTACAACTGAGGTGAGATCTGGTCTACAGAAATACAGCATGTTCTCTGAAAAGCGTGCAAAAACTTTGACAATTTTTTTCTTTATTTTCCTAAATTTTTTGGCAATTTTGATGAAACCAAACAGGGCGAAGCAATCTGTTGTTGAGTGTGGGTAACAGTTGCAAGATGAACCTGTGCTGATAGAAGAATATGTGGAGCTATGGGTAGGCACACAATATGACAGCAAGGATTAGCAATTAACGAGTGCAGATTAGTGATTGTTCAATCCAGATCCAAAGTACAAATCACAGCTGCTGGCTAAGACGTGTCGAGACGTAGCGCAACAAGGTGAAAACAAAGGACGATGGAAAGCACGCACACAACAAGCAAATAACCTAGAATTTTTCTTTTTCCTGAATTTTTTCCTGATTTTTCCAAAAGGCACTAGTAGGAATCAAACTTTTTTATTTTTCACTATTCTTTAATTTTTTCTCTGAACAAGGATAAAAAAAGATGCAACCCCAAAAATTGGAACCTACAACTGAGCTGGGATGTGGTCTATAGAAATACAGCACATTCTCTGAAAAGCGTGCAAAAACTTTGACAATTTTTTTTTATTTTTCTGAATTTTTTTGGCAATTTTGATGAATCCAAACAGGGCGAAGCAATCTGTTGTTGAGCGTGGGTAATAGTTGCAAGATGAACCTGTGCTGATAGAAGAATATGTGTAGCTATGGGTAGGCACACAATATGACAGCAAGGATTAGTAATTAACGAGTGCAGATTAGTGATTGTTCAATCCGGATCCAAAGTACAAATCACAGCTGCTGGCTAAGACGTGTCGAGACGTAGCGCAACAAGGTGAAAACAAAGGACGATGGAAAGAACGCACAGAACAAGCAAATAACCCAGAATTTTCCTTTTACTGAATTTTTCCCTGATTTTTCCAAAAGACACTAGTGGGAATCAAACTTTTTTATTTTTTCACTATTTTTTTATTTTTCTCTGAACAAGGATAAAAAGATGCAACCTCAAAAATTGATACCTACAACTGAGGTGGGATCTGGTCTACAGAAATACAGCATGTTCTCTAAAAAGCGTGCAAAAACTTTGACAATTTTTTTCTTTATTTTCCTAAATTTTTTGGCAATTTTGATGAAACCAAACAGGGCGAAGCAATCTGTTGTTGAGTGTGGGTAACAGTTGCAAGATGAACCTGTGCTGATAGAAGAATATGTGGAGCTATGGGTAGGCACACAATATTACAGCAAGGATTAGCAATTAACGAGTGCGGATTAGTGATTGTTCAATCCAGATCCAAAGTACAAATCACAGCTGCTGGCTAAGACGTGTCGAGACGTAGCGCAACAAGGTGAAAACAAAGGACGATGGAAAGCACGCATAAAACAAGCAAATAACCCAGAATTTTTCCTGAATTTTTTCCTAATTTTTCCAAAAGACACTAGTAGGAATCAAACTTTTTTATTTTTCACTATTTTTTAAATTTTTCTCTGAACAAGGATAAAAAAGATGCAACCACAAAAATTGGCACCTACAACTGAGCTGGGATGTGGTCTATAGAAATACAGCACATTCTCTGAAAAGCGTGCAAAAACTTTGACAATTTTTTTTATTTTTCTGAATTTTTTTTGGCAATTTTGATGAATCCAAACAGGGCGAAGCAATCTGTTGTTGAGCGTGGGTAATAGTTGCAAGATGAACCTGTGCTGATAGAAGAATATGTGTAGCTATGGGTAGGCACACAATATGACAGCAAGGATTAGTAATTAACGAGTGCAGATTAGTGATTGTTCAATCCGGATCCAAAGTACAAATCACAGCTGCTGGCTAAGACGTGTCGAGACATAGCGCAACAAGGTGAAAACAAAGGACGATGGAAAGAACGCACAGAACAAGCAAATAACCCAGAATTTTCCTTTTTTTCCTAAATTTTTCACTGATTTTTCCAAAAGGCACTAGTAGAAATCAAACTTTTTTATTTTTTCAGTATTTTTTTAATTTTTCTCTGAACAAGGATCAAAAAAGATGCAACCACAAAAATTAGCACCTACAACTGAGGTGGGATGAGGTCTACAGAAATACAGCACTTTCTCCGAAAAGCGTGCAAAAACTTTGACAATTTTTTTCTTTATTTTCCTGAATTTTTTTGGCAATTTTGATGAAACCAAACAGGGCAAAAGCAATCTGTCGTTCAGCGTGGGTAACAGTTGCAAGATGAACCTATGCTGATAGAAGAATATGTGGAGCTATGGGTAGGCACACAATATTACAACAAGGATTAGGGATTAACGAGTGCAGATTAGCGATTGTTCAATCCGGATCCAAAGTACAAATCACAGCTGCTGGCTAAGACGTATCGAGATGTAGTGCAACAAGGTGAAAACAAAGGACGATGGAAAGAACGCACAGAATAAGCAAATAACCCAGAATTTTCCTTTTACTGAATTTTTCCCAGATTTTTCCAAAAGGCACTTGTGGGAATCAAACTTTTTTATTTTTTCACTATTTTTTTATTTTTCTCTGAACAAGGATAAAAAAGATGCAACCACAAAAATTGACACCTACAACTGAGGTGGGATCTGGTCTACAGAAATACAGCATGTTCTCTGAAAAGCGTGCAAAAATTTTGACAATTTTTTTCTTTATTTTCCTAAATTTTTTGGCAATTTTGATGGAACCAAACAGGGTGAAGCAATCTGTTGTTGAGTGTGGGTAACAGTTGCAAGATGAACCTGTGCTGATAGAAGAATATGTGGAGCTATGGGTAGGCACACAATATGACAGCAAGGATTAGCAATTAACGAGTGCAGATTAGTGATTGTTCAATCCAGATCCAAAGTACAAATCACACCTGCTGGCTAAGACGTGTCAAGACGTAGCGCAACAAGGTGAAAACAAAGGACGATGGAAAGCACGCACAAAACAAGCAAATAACCCTAAATTTTTCTTTTTCCTGAATTTTTTCCTGATTTTTCCAAAAGGCACTAGTAGGATTCAAACTTTTTTATTTTTCACTATTTTTTAAATTTTTCTCTGAACAAGGATAAAAAAAGATGCAACCACAAAAATTGGCAACTACAACTGAGCTGGGATGTGGTCTATAGAAATACAGCACATTCTCTGAAAAGCGTGCAAAAACTTTGACAATTTTTTTTATTTTTCTGAATTTTTTTTGGCAATTTTGATGAATCCAAACAGGGCGAAGCAATCTGTTGTTGAGCGTGGGTAATAGTTGCAAGATGAACCTGTGCTGATAGAAGAATATGTGGAGCTATGGGTAGGCACACAATATTACAGCAAGGATTAGCAATTAACGAGTGCGGATTAGTGATTGTTCAATCCAGATCCAAAGTACAAATCACAGCTGCTGGCTAAGACGTGTCGAGACGTAGCGCAACAAGGTGAAAACAAAGGACGATGGAAAGCACGCATAAAACAAGCAAATAACCCAGAATTTTTCCTAATTTTTCCTGAATTTTTTCCTAATTTTTCCAAAAGACACTAGTAGGAATCAAACTTTTTTATTTTTCACTATTTTTTAAATTTTTCTCTGAACAAGGATAAAAAAGATGCAACCACAAAAATTGGCACCTACAACTGAGCTGGGATGTGGTCTATAGAAATACAGCACATTCTCTGAAAAGCGTGCAAAAACTTTGACAATTTTTTTTATTTTTCTGAATTTTTTTTGGCAATTTTGATGAATCCAAACAGGGCGAAGCAATCTGTTGTTGAGCGTGGGTAATAGTTGCAAGATGAACCTGTGCTGATAGAAGAATATGTGTAGCTATGGGTAGGCACACAATATGACAGCAAGGATTAGTAATTAACGAGTGCAGATTAGTGATTGTTCAATCCGGATCCAAAGTACAAATCACAGCTGCTGGCTAAGACGTGTCGAGACATAGCGCAACAAGGTGAAAACAAAGGACGATGGAAAGAACGCACAGAACAAGCAAATAACCCAGAATTTTCCTTTTTTTCCTAAATTTTTCACTGATTTTTCCAAAAGGCACTAGTAGAAATCAAACTTTTTTATTTTTTCAGTATTTTTTTAATTTTTCTCTGAACAAGGATCAAAAAAGATGCAACCACAAAAATTAGCACCTACAACTGAGGTGGGATGAGGTCTACAGAAATACAGCACTTTCTCCGAAAAGCGTGCAAACACTTTGACAATTTTTTTTCTTTATTTTCCTGAATTTTTTTGGCAATTTTGATGAAACCAAACAGGGCAAAAGCAATCTGTCGTTCAGCGTGGGTAACAGTTGCAAGATGAACCTATGCTGATAGAAGAATATGTGGAGCTATGGGTAGGCACACAATCTTACAACAAGGATTAGGGATTAACGAGTGCAGATTAGCGATTGTTCAATCCGGATCCAAAGTACAAATCACAGCTGCTGGCTAAGACGTATCGAGATGTAGTGCAACAAGGTGAAAACAAAGGACGATGAAAAGAACGCACAGAATAAGCAAATAACCCAGAATTTTCCTTTTACTGAATTTTTCCCAGATTTTTCCAAAAGGCACTTGTGGGAATCAAACTTTTTTATTTTTTCACTATTTTTTTATTTTTCTCTGAACAAGGATAAAAAAGATGCAACCACAAAAATTGACACCTACAACTGAGGTGGGATCTGGTCTACAGAAATACAGCATGTTCTCTGAAAAGCGTGCAAAAATTTTGACAATTTTTTTCTTTATTTTCCTAAATTTTTTGGCAATTTTGATGGAACCAAACAGGGTGAAGCAATCTGTTGTTGAGTGTGGGTAACAGTTGCAAGATGAACCTGTGCTGATAGAAGAATATGTGGAGCTATGGGTAGGCACACAATATGACAGCAAGGATTAGCAATTAACGAGTGCAGATTAGTGATTGTTCAATCCAGATCCAAAGTACAAATCACACCTGCTGGCTAAGACGTGTCAAGACGTAGCGCAACAAGGTGAAAACAAAGGACGATGGAAAGCACGCACAAAACAAGCAAATAACCCTAAATTTTTCTTTTTCCTGAATTTTTTCCTGATTTTTCCAAAAGGCACTAGTAGGATTCAAACTTTTTTATTTTTCACTATTTTTTAAATTTTTCTCTGAACAAGGATAAAAAAAGATGCAACCACAAAAATTGGCAACTACAACTGAGCTGGGATGTGGTCTATAGAAATACAGCACATTCTCTGAAAAGCGTGCAAAAACTTTGACAATTTTTTTTATTTTTCTGAATTTTTTTTGGCAATTTTGATGAATCCAAACAGGGTGAAGCAATCTGTTGTTGAGCGTGGGTAATAGTTGCAAGATGAACCTGTGTTGATAGAAGAATATGTGTAGCTATGGTTAGGCACACAATATGACAGCAAGGATTAGTAATTAACGAGTGCAGATTAGTGATTGTTCAATCCGGATCCAAAGTACAAATCACAGCTGCTGGCTAAGACGTGTCGAGACGTAGTGTAACAAGGTGAAAACAAAGGACGATGGAAAGAACGCACAGAATAAGCAAATAACCCAGAATTTTCCTTTTCCCTAAATTTTTCCAAAAGCACTAGTAGAAATCAAACTTTTTTATTTTTTCAGTATTTTTTTAATTTTTCTCTGAACAAGGATAAAAAAGATGCAACCACAAAAATTGGCACCTACAACTGAGGTGGAATGAGGTCTATAGAAATACAGCACTTTCTCCGAAAAGCGTGCAAAAACTTTGACAATTTTTTTCTTTATTTTTCTGAATTTTTTTGATAATTTTGATGAAACCAAATAGGGCGAAGCAATCTATTTTTGTGCATGGGTAATAGTTGCAAGATGAACCTATGCTAATAGAAGAATATGTGGACCTATGGGTACGCACACAATATGACAGCAAGGATTAGCAAGTAACGAGTGCAGATTAGCGATTGTTCAATCCGGTTCCAAAGTACAAATCACAGCTGCTGGCTAAGACGTGTCGAGACGTAGCGCAAGAAGGTGAAATCAAAGGACGATGGAAAGAACGTACAGAACAAGCAAATAACCCGGAATTTTCCTTTTTCCTGAATTTTTCCTTGATTTTTCCTAAAGGCATCAGTAGGAATTAAACTTTTTTATTTTTTCACTAATTTTTTTATTTTTCTCTAAACAAGGATTAAAAAAGATGCAACCACAAAAATTAGCACCTACAACTGAGGTGGGATGTGGTCTATAGAAATACAGCACGTTCTCTGAAAAGCGTGCAAAAACTTTGATAATTTTTTTTCTTTATTTTCCTGAATTTTTTTGGCATTTGATGAAACCAAACAGGACGAAGCAATCTGTTGTTGAGCGTGGGTAATAGTTCCAAGATGAACCTGTGCTGATAGAAAAATATGTGGAGCTATGGGTAGGCACACAATATGATAGCAAGGATTAGCGATTAACGAGTGCAGATTAGCGATTGTTCAATCTGAATCCAAAGTACAAATCACAGCTGCTGGCTAAGACACGTCGAGGCGTAGCGCAACAAGGTGAAAACAAAGGATGATGGAAAAGAACGCACGGAACAAGCAAATAACCCAGAATTTTTCTTTTTCCTAAATTTTTCCCTGATTTTTCCAAAAGGCATCAGTAGGAATCAAACTTTTTTATTTTTTCACTATTTTCTTAATTTTTCTCTCAACAAGGATCAAAAAAGATGCAACCACAAAAATTGGCACATACAACTGAGCTAGGATGTGGTCTACAGAAATACAGCGCGTTCTCTAAAAAGCGTGCAAAAACTTTGACAATTTTTTTCTTTATTTTTCTGACTTTTTTTGGTAATTTTGATGAAACCAAACAGGACGAAGCAACCTGTTGTTGAGCGTGGGTAACAGTTGCAAGATGAACCTGTGCTGATAGAAGAATATGTGGAGCTATGGGTACGCACACAATATGACAGCAAGGATTAGCAATTAACGAGTGCAGATTAGAGATTGTTCAATCCGGATCCAAATTACAAATCACAGCTGCTGGCTAAGACGTGTCGAGACGTAGCGCAACAAGGTGAAAACAAGGGACGATGGAAAGAACGCACAGAACAAGCAAATAACCCAGAATTTTCTTTTTTCCTGAATTTTTCCCTGATTTTTCCAAAAGGCATCAGTAGGAATCAAACTTTTTAATTTTTTCACTAATTTTTTTATTTTTCTCTAAACTTGCATCTTTTTTTATCCTTGTTCAGAGAAAAAAAAATATGGTGAAAAAATAAAAAAGTTTGATTCCTACTAGTGCCTTTTGGAAAAATCAAGGAAAAATTTAGGAAAAAGGAAAATTCTGGGTTAATTGCTTGTTCTCTGCGTTCTTATCATCGTCCTTTGTTTTCACCTTGTTGCGCTATGTCTCGACATGTCTTAGCCAGCAGCTGTGATTTGTACTTTGGATCCGGATTGAACAATCGCTAATCTATACTCGTTAATTGCTAATCCTTGTTGTCATATTGTGTGCCTACCCATAGCTCCACATATTTTTCTATCAGCATAGGTTCATCTTGCAACTGTTACCCACGCTCAACAATAGATTGCTTCGCCCTGTGTTGGTTTCATCAAAATTACTAAAAAAATTCAGGAAAATAAAGAAAAAAAATTGTCAAAGTTTTTGCATGCTTTTCAGAGAACGTGCTGTATTTCTGTAGACCGCATCCCACCTCAGTTGTAGGTACCAATTTTTGTGGTTGCATCTTTTTTGATCCTTGTTCAGAGAAAAATAAAAAAATGGTGAAAAAATAAAAAAGTTTGATTCCTACTAGCGCATTTTGGAAAAAATCAGTGAAAAATTCAGGAAAAAAGGAAAATTCTGGGTTATTTGCTTGTTCTGTGCGTTCTTTCCATCGTCCTTTGTTTTCACCTTGTTGCGCTACGTTTCGATACGTCTTAGCCAGCAGCTGTGATTTGTACTTTGGATCCGGATTGAACAATCACTAATCTGCACTCGTTAATTGCTAATACTTGCTGTCATATTGTGTGCCTACCCATAGCTCCACATATTCTTCTATCAGCACAGGTTCATCTTGCAACTGCTACCCACGCTCAACAATAGATTGCTTTGCCTTGTTTGGTTTCATCAAAATTACAAAAAAAATCAGGAAAATAAAGAAAAAATTGTCAAAGTTTTTGCACGCTTTTCAGGAGAACGTGATGTATTTCTGTAGTCCGCATCCCACCTCAGTTGTAGTCGCCAATTTTTGTGGTTGCATCTTTTTTGATCCTTGTTCAGAGAAAAATAAAAAAATGGTGAAAAAATAAAAAAGTTAGATTCCTACTATAGCCTTTATGAAAAATCAGCGAAAAATTAAGGAAAAAAAGGAAAATTTCGGGTTATTTGCTTGTTCTGTGCGTTCTTTCCATCGTCCTTTGTCTTCACCTTGCTGCGCTACGTCTCGACACGTCTTAGCCAGCAGCTGTGATTTGTACTTTGGATCCGGATTGAACAATCGCTAATCTGCACTCGTTAATGCCAAATCCTTGCTGTCATATTGTGTGCCTACCCATAGCTCCACATATTCTTCTATCAGCACAGGTTCATCTTGCAACTGTTACCCACGCTCAACAACAACAGATTGCTTTGCCCTCTTTGGTTTCATCAAAATTGCCAAAAAAATTCAGGAAAATAAAGAAAAAAATTGTCAAAGTTTTTGCACGCTTTTCAGAGAAAGTGTTGTATTTCTGTAGACCGCATCCCACCTCAGTTGTAGGTGCCAATTTTTGTGGTTGCATCTTTTTCTATCCTTGTTCAGAGAAAAATTAAAAAAATAGTGAAAAAATAAAAAAGTTTGATTCCTACTAGTGCCTTTTGGAAAAATCAGAGAAAATTTCAGGAAAAAGGAAAATTCCGGATTATTTGCTTGTTCTGTGCGTTCTTTCCATCGTCCTTTGTTTTCACCTTGTTGCGCTACGTCTTGACATGTCTTAGCCAGCAGCTGTGATTTGTACTTTGGATTCGGATTGAACAATCGCTAATCTGCACTCGTTAATTGCTAATACTTGCTGTTATATTGTGTGCCTACCCACGCTCAACAATAGATTGCTTCGCACTGTTTGGTTTCATCACAGTTACCAAAAAAATTCAGGAAAATAAAGAAAGAAATTGTCAAAGTTTTTGCACGCTTTTCACAGAACGTGCTGTATTTCTGTAGACCGCATCCCACCTCAGTCGTAGGTGCCAATTTTTGTGGTTGCATCTTTTTTGATCCTTGTTCAGAGAAAAGTAAAAAAATGGTGAAAAAATAAAAATTTTTGATTCCTACTAGTGCATTTTGGAAAAATCAGTGAAAAATTCAGGAAAAAAAAGGAAAATTCTGGGTTATTTGCTTGTTTTGTGCGTTCTTTCCATCGTCCTTTGTTTTCACCTTGTTGCGCTACGTCTCGACACATCTTAGCCAGCAGCTGTGATTTGTACATTGGATCTAGATTGAACAATCGCTAATCTGCACTCGTTAATTGCTAATCCTTGCTGTCATATTCTTCTATCAGCACAGGTTCATCTTGCAACTGTTACCCACGCTCAACAATAGATTGCTTCGCCCTGTTTGGTTTCATCAAACTTACCAAAAAAATTTAGGAAAATAAAGAAAAAAATTGTCAAAGTTTTTGCACGCTTTTAAGAGAACGTGCTGTATTTCTGTACCGCATCCCACCTCAGTTGTAGGTGCTAAATTTTGTGGTTGCACCTTTTTTGATCCTTGTTCAGGGAAAAATAAAAAAAATGGTGAAAAAATAAAAAAGTTTGATTCCTACTAGTGCCTTTTGGAAAAATCAGTGAAAAATTCAGGAAAAAAGGAAAATTCCGGGTTATTTGCCTCTTCTGTGCGTTCTTTCCATCGTCCTTTGTTTTCACCTCGTTGCGCTAGGCCTCGACACGTCTTAGCCAGCAGCTGTGATTTGTACTTTGGATCCAGATTGAACAATCGCTAATCTGTACTCGTTAATTGCTAATCCTTGCTGTCATATTGTGTGCCTACACATAGCTCCACATATTCTTCTATCAGCACAGGTTCATTTTGCAACTGTTACCCACGCTCAACAATAGATTGCTTCGCCCTATTTGGTTTCATCAAAATTACTAAAAAAATTCAGGAAAATAAAGAAAAAAATTATCAAAGTTTTTGCACGTTTTCAGAGAAAGTGCTATATTTCTGTAGACCGCATCCCACCTCAGTTGTAGGTGCCAATTTTTGTGGTTGCATCTTTTTTGATCCTTGTTCAGAGAAAAATAAAAAAATGGTGAAAAAATAAAAAAGTTTGATTCCTACTAGTGCCTTTTGGAAAAATCAGTAAAAAATTCAGGAAGAAAAGGAAAATTCCGGGTTATTTGCCTGTTCTGTGCGTTCTTTCCATCGTCCTTTGTTTTCACCTTGTTGCGCTACGTCTCGACACGTCTTAGCCAGCAGCTGTGATTTGTACTTTGGATCCGGATTGAACAATCGCTAATCTGTACTCGTTAATTGCTAATCCTTGCTGTCATATTGTGTGCCTACCCATAGCTCCACATATTCTTCTATCAGCACAGGTTCATCTTGCAACTGTTACCCACGCTCAACAATAGATTACTTCGCCCTATTTGGTTTCATCAAAATTACTAAAAAAATTTAGGAAAATACAGAAAAAAATTTTCAAAGTTTCTGCACGCTTTTCAGAGAACATGCTGTATTTCTGTAGACCGCATCCCACCTCAGTTGTAGGCGCCAATTTTTGTGGTTGCATCTTTTTTGATCCTTGTTCAGAGAAAAATAAAAAAAATGGTGAAAAAATAAAAAAGTTTGATTCCTACTAGTGCCTTTTGGAAAAATCAGTGAAAAATTCAGGAAAAAAGGAAAATTCCGGGTTATTTGCCTGTTCCGTGCGTTCTTTCCATCGTCCTTTGTTTTCACCTTGTTGCGCTAGGTCTCGACACGTCTTAGCCAGTAGCTGTGATTTGTACTTTGGATCCGGAGTGAACAATCGCTAATCTGCACTCGTTAATTGTTAATCCTTGCTGTCATATTGTGTGCCTACCCATAGCTCCACATATTCTTCTATCAGCACAGGTCAATCATGGAACTGGTACCCACGCTCAACAACAGATTGCGTCGCCCTGTTTGGTTTCATCAAAATTGCCAAAAAAATTCAGGAAAATAAAGAAAAAAATTATCAAAGTTTTTACACGCTTTTCAGAGAACGTGTTGTATTTCTTTAGACCACATCCCACCTCAGTTGTTGGTGCCAATTTTTGTGGTTGCATCATTTTTGATCCTTGTTCAGAGAAAAATAAAAAAATGGTGAAAAAATAAAAAAGTTGATTCCTACTAGTGCCTTTTGGAAAAATCAGGGAAAAATTAAGGAAAAAAAAGGAAAATTCCGGGTTATTTGCTTGTTCTGTGCATTCTTTCCATCGTCCTTTGTTTTCACCTTGTTGCGCTACGCCTCGACACGTCTTAGCCAGCAGCTGTGATTTGTACTTTGCATCCGGATTGAACAATCGCTAATCTGCACTCGTTAATTGGTAATCCTTGCTGTCATATTGTGTGCCTACCCATAGCTCCAAATATTCTTCTATCTGCACAGGTTCATCTTGCAACTGTTACCCACGCTCAACAATAGATTGCTTCGCCTTGCTTGGTTTCATCAAAATTACCAAAAAAATTTAGGAAAATAAAGAAAAAAATTGTCAAAGTTTTTGCACGCTTTTCAGAGAACATGCTGTATTTCTGTACACCGCATCCCACCTCAGTTGTAGGTGCCAATTTTTGTGGTTGCATCTTTTTTGATCCTTGTTCAGAGAAAAATAAAAAAAATGGTGAAAAAATAAAAAAGTTTGATTCCTACTAGTGCCTTTTGGAAAAATCAGTGAAAAATTCAGGAAAAAAGGAAAATTCCGGGTTATTTGCCTGTTCCGTGCGTTCTTTCCATCGTCCTTTGTTTTCACCTTGTTGCGCTACGTCTCGACACGTCTTAGCCAGCAGCTATGATTTGTACTTTGGATCCGGATTGAACAATCGCTAATCTGCACTCGTTAATTGGTAATCCTTGCTGTCATATTGTGTGCCTACCCATAGCTCCACATATTCTTCTATCCGCACAGATTCATCTTGCAACTGTTACCCACGCTCAACAATAGATTGCTTCGCCCTGTTTGGTTTCATCAAAATTACCAAAAAAATTTAGGAAAATAAAGAAATAAATTGTCAAAGTTTTTGCACGCTCTTCAGAGAACGTACTGTATTTCTGTAGACCGCATCCCACCTCAGTTGTAGGTGCCAATTTTTGTGGTTGCATATTTTTTGATCCTTGTTCAGAGAAAAATAAAAAAAATAGTGAAAATAAAAAAAGTTTGATTCCTACTAGTGCCTTTTGGAAAAATCAGTGAAAAATTAAGGAAAAAAAGGAAAATTCCGGGTTATTTGCTTGTTCTGTGCGTAATTTCCATCGTCCTTTGTTTTCACCTTGTTGCGCTACGTCTCGACACGTCTTAGCCAGCAGCTGTGATTTGTACTTTGGATCTGGATTGAACAATCGCTAATCTGTACTCGTTAATTGCTAATCCTTGCCGTCATATTGTGTGCCTACCCATAGCTCCACATATTCTTCTATCCGCACAGGTTCATTTTGCAACTGTTACCCACGCTCAACAATAGATTGCTTCACCCTGTTTGGTTTCATCAAAATTACCAAAAAAATTTAGGAAAATAAAGAAAAAAATTGTCAAAGTTTTTGCATGCTTTTCAGAGAACGTGTTGTATTTCTGTAGACCGCATCCCACCTCAGTTGTAGGTGCCAATTTTTGTGGTTGCATCTTTTTTGATCCTTGTTCAGAGAAAAATAAAAAAATGGTGAAAAAATAAAAAAGTTTGATTCATACTAGTGCCTTTTGGAAAAATCAGGGAAAAATTCAGGAAGAAAAGGAAAATTCCGGGTTATTTGCCTGTTCTGTGCGTTCTTTCCATCGTCCTTTGTTTTCACCTTGTTGCGCTAGGTCTCGACACGTCTTAGCCAGTAGCTGTGGTTTGTACTTGGATCCAGAGTGAACAATCGCTAATCTGCACTCGTTAATTGCTAATCCTTGCTATCATATTGTGTGCCTACCCACGCTCAACAACAGATTGCGTCGCCCTGTTTGGTTTCATCAAAATTACCAAAAAAATTTAGGAAAATAAAGAAAAAAAATTATCAAAGTTTTTGCACGCTTTTCAGAGAAGGTGCTGTATTTCTGTAGACCGCATCCCACCTCAGTTGTAGGTACCAATTTTTATGGTTGCATCTTTTTTGATCCTTGTTCAGAGAAAAATAAAAAAATGGTGAAAAAATAAAAAAGTTTGATTCCTACTAGTGCCTATTGGAAAAATCAGTGAAAAATTCAGGAAGAAAAGGAAAATTCCGGGTTATTTGCTTGTTCTGTGCGTTCTTTCCATCGTCCTTTGTTTTCACCTTGTTGCGCTACGTCTCGACACGTCTTAGCCAGCAGCTGTGATTTGTACTTTGGATCCGGAGTGAACAATCGCTAATCTGTACTCGTTAATTGGTAATCTTTGTTGTCATATTGTGTGCCTACCCATAGCTCCACATATTCTTCTATCCGAACAGGTTCATCTTGCAACTGTTACCACGCTCAACAATAGATTGCTTCACCCTGTTTGGTTTCATCAAAATTGTAAAAAAAATCAGGAAAATAAAGAAAAAAATTGTTAAAGTTTTTGCACACTTTTCAGAGAAGGTGCTATATTTCTGTAGACCGCGTCCCACCTCAGTTGTAGGTGCCAATTTTTGTGGTTGCATCTTTTTTGATCTTTGTTCAGAGAAAAATAAAAAAATGGTGAAAAAATAAAAAAGTTTGATTCCTACTAGTGCCTTTTGGAAAAATCAGTGAAAAATTCAGGAAGAAAAGGAAAATTCCGGGTTATTTGCTTGTTCTGTGCGTTCTTTCCATCGTCCTTTGTTTTCACCTTGTTGCGCTATGTCTCGACACGTCTTAGCCAGCAGCTGTGATTTGTACTTTGGATCCGGATTGAACAATCGCTAATCTGCACTCGTTGGTAATCCTTGCTGTCATATTGTGTGCCTACCCATAGCTCCACATATTCTTCTATTTGCACAGATTCATCTTGCAACTGTTACCCACGCTCAACAATAGATTGCTTCGCCCTGTTTGGTTTCATCAAAATTACTAAAAAAATTCAGGAAAATACAGAAAAAAATTGTCAAAATTTTTGTGGTTGCATCTTTTTTGATCCTTGTTCAGAGAAAAGTAAAAAAATGGTGAAAAAATAAAAAATTTTGATTCCTACTAGTGCATTTTGGAAAAATCAGTGAAAAATTCAGGAAAAAAAGGAAAATTCTGGGTTATTTGCTTGTTTTGTGCGTTCTTTCCATCGTCCTTTGTTTTCACCTTGTTGCGCTACGTCTCGACACATCTTAGCCAGCAGCTGTGATTTGTACATTGGATCTAGATTGAACAATCGCTAATCTGCACTCGTTAATTGCTAATCCTTGCTGTCATATTCTTCTATCAGCACAGGTTCATCTTGCAACTGTTACCCACGCTCAACAATAGATTGCTTCGCCCTGTTTGGTTTCATCAAACTTACCAAAAAAATTTAGGAAAATAAAGAAAAAAATTGTCAAAGTTTTTGCACGCTTTTAAGAGAACGTGCTGTATTTCTGTACTGCATCCCACCTCAGTTGTAGGTGCTAAATTTTGTGGTTGCACCTTTTTTGATCCTTGTTCAGGGAAAAATAAAAAAAATGGTGAAAAAATAAAAAAGTTTGATTCCTACTAGTGCCTTTTGGAAAAATCAGTGAAAAATTCAGGAAAAAAGGAAAATTCCGGGTTATTTGCCTCTTCTGTGCGTTCTTTCCATCGTCCTTTGTTTTCACCTTGTTGCGCTAGGCCTCCACACGTCTTAGCCAGCAGCTGTGATTTGTACTTTGGATCCAGATTGAACAATCGCTAATCTGTACTCGTTAATTGCTAATCCTTGCTGTCATATTGTGTGCCTACACATAGCTCCACATATTCTTCTATCAGCACAGGTTCATCTTGCAACTGTTACCCACGCTCAACAATAGATTGCTTCGCCCTATTTGGTTTCATCAAAATTACTAAAAAAATTCAGGAAAATAAAGAAAAAAATTATCAAAGTTTTTGCACGTTTTCAGAGAACGTGCTATATTTCTGTAGACCGCATCCCACCTCAGTTGTAGGTGCCAATTTTTGTGGTTGCATCTTTTTTGATCCTTGTTCAGAGAAAAATAAAAAAATGGTGAAAAAATAAAAAAGTTTGTTTCCTACTAGTGCCTTTTGGAAAAATCAGTAAAAAATTCAGGAAGAAAAGGAAAATTCTGGGTTATTTGCTTGTTCTGTGCGTTCTTTCCATCGTCCTTTGTTTTCACCTTGTTGCGCTACGTCTCGACACGTCTTAGCCAGCAGCTGTGATTTGTACTTTGGATCCGGATTGAACAATCGCTAATCTGTACTCGTTAATTGCTAATCCTTGCTGTCATATTGTGTGCCTACCCATAGCTCCACATATTCTTCTATCAGCACAGGTTCATCTTGCAACTGTTACCCACGCTCAACAATAGATTGCTTCGCCCTATTTGGTTTCATCAAAATTACTAAAAAAATTTAGGAAAATACAGAAAAAAATTTTCAAAGTTTCTGCACGCTTTTCAGAGAACATGCTGTATTTCTGTAGACCGCATCCCACCTCAGTTGTAGGCGCCAATTTCTGTGGTTGCATCTTTTTTGATCCTTGTTCAGAGAAAAATAAAAAAATGGTGAAAAAATAAAAAAGTTTGATTCCTACTAGTGCCTTTTGGAAAAATCAGTGGAAAATTCAGGAAGAAAAGAAAAATTAAGGGTCATTTGCTTGTTCTGTGCGTTCTTTCCATCGTCCTTTGTTTTCACCTTGTTGCGCTACGTCTCGACACGTCTTAGCCAGCAGCTGTGATTTGTACTTTGGATCCGGATTGAACAATCGCTAATCTGCACTCGTTAATTGGTAATCCTTGCTGTCATATTGTGTGCCTACCCATAGCTCCACATATTCTTCTATCTGCGCAGGTTCATCTTGCAACTGTTACCACGCTCAACAATAGATTGCTTCGCCCTGCTTGGTTTCATCAAAATTACCAAAAAAATTTAGGAAAATAAAGAAAAAAATTGTCAAAGTTTTTGCACGCTTTTCAGAGAACGTGCTGTATTTTTGTAGACCGCATCCCACCTCAGTTGTAGGTGCCAATTTTTATGGTTGCATCTTTTTTGATCCTTGTTCAGAGAAAAATAAAAAAAATGGTGAAAAAATAAAAAAGTTTGATTCCTACTAGTGCCTTTTGGAAAAATCAGTGAAAAATTCAGGAAAAAAGGAAAATTCCGGGTTATTTGCCTGTTCCGTGCGTTCTTTCCATCGTCCTTTGTTTTCACCTTGTTGCGCTAGGTCTCGACACGTCTTAGCCAATAGCTGTGATTTGTACTTTGGATCCGGAGTGAACAATCGCTAATCTGCACTCGTTAATTGTTAATCCTTGCTGTCATATTGTGTGCCTACCCATAGCTCCACATATTCTTCTATCAGCACAGGTCAATCATGGAACTGGTACCCACGCTCAACAACAGATTGCGTCGCCCTGTTTGGTTTCATCAAAATTGCCAAAAAAATTCAGGAAAATAAAGAAAAAAATTATCAAAGTTTTTACACGCTTTTCAAAGAACGTGTTGTATTTCTTTAGACCACATCCCACCTCAGTTGTTGGTGCCAATTTTTGTGGTTGCATCTTTTTTTTATCCTTGTTCAGAGAAAAATAAAAAAATGGTGAAAAAATAAAAAAGTTGATTCCTACTAGTGCCTTTTGGAAAAATCAGGGAAAAATTAAGGAAAAAAAGGAAAATTCCGGGTTATTTGCTTGTTCTGTGCATTCTTTCCATCGTCCTTTGTTTTCACCTTGTTGCGCTACGCCTCGACACCTCTTAGCCAGCAGCTGTGATTTGTACTTTGGATCCGGATTGAACAATCGCTAATCTGTACTCGTTGGTAATCCTTGCCGTCATATTGTGTGCCTACACATATTTCCATATATTCTTCTATCAGCACAGGTTCATCTTGCAACTGTTACCCACGCTCAACAATAGATTGCTTCGCTCTATTTGGTTTCATCAAAATTACTAAAAAAATTCAGGAAAATAAAGAAAAAAATTGTCAAAGTTTTTGCACGCTTTTCAGAGAACGTGCTATATTTCTGTAGACCGCATCCCACCTCAGTTGTAGGTGCCAATTTTTGAGGTTGCATCTTTTTTGATCCTTGTTCAGAGAAAAATAAAAAAATGGTGAAAAAATAAAAAAGCTTGATTCCTACTAGTGCCTTTTGGAAAAATCAGTGAAAAATTCAGGAAGAAAAGGAAAATTCCGGGTTATTTGCTTGTTATGTGCGTTCTTTCCATCGTCCTTTGTTTTCACCTTGTTGCGCTACGTCTCGACACGTCTTAGCCAGCAGCTGTGATTTGTACTTTGGATCCGGATTGAACAATCGCTAATCTGCACTCGTTAATTGGTAATCCTTGCTGTCATATTGTGTGCCTACCCATAGCTCCACATATTCTTCTATCCGCACAGATTCATCTTGCAACTGTTACCCACGCTCAACAATAGATTGCTTCGCCCTGTTTGGTTTCATCAAAATTACCAAAAAAATTTAGGAAAATAAAGAAAAAAAATGTCAAAGTTTTTGCACGCTCTTCAGAGAACGTGCTGTATTTCTGTAGACCGCATCCCACCTCAGTTGTAGGTGCCAATTTTTGTGGTTGCATATTTTTTGATCCTTGTTCAGAGAAAAATAAAAAAAATAGTGAAAATAAAAAAAGTTTGATTCCTACTAGTGCCTTTTGGAAAAATCAGTGAAAAATTAAGGAAAAAAAGGAAAATTCCGGGTTATTTGCTTGTTCTGTGCGTAATTTCCATCGTCCTTTGTTTTCACCTTGTTGCGCTACGTCTCGACACGTCTTAGCCAGCAGCTGTGATTTGTACTTTGGATCCGGATTGAACAATCGCTAATCTATACTCGTTAATTGCTAATCCTTGCCGTCATATTGTGTGCGTACCCGTAGCTCCACATATTCTTCTATCCGCACAGGTTCATTTTGCAACTGTTACCCACGCTCAACAATAGATTGCTTCACCCTGTTTGGTTTCATCAAAATTACCAAAAAAATTTAGGAAAATAAAGAAAAAAATTGTCAAAGTTTTTGCATGCTTTTCAGAGAACGTGTTGTATTTCTGTAGACCGCATCCCACCTCAGTTGTAGGTGCCAATTTTTGTGGTTGCATCTTTTTTGATCCTTGTTCAGAGAAAAATAAAAAAATGGTGAAAAAATAAAAAAGTTTGATTCATACTAGTGCCTTTTGGAAAAATCAGTGAAAAATTCAGGAAGAAAAGGAAAATTCCGGGTTATTTGCCTATTCTGTGCGTTCTTTCCATCGTCCTTTGTTTTCACCTTGTTGCGCTAGGTCTCGACACGTCTTAGTGAGTAGCTGTGATTTGTACTTGGATCCGGAGTGAACAATCGCTAATCTGCACTCGTTAATTACTAATCCTTGCTATCATATTGTGTGCCTACCCATTGCTCCACATATTCTTCTATCAGCACAGGTCAATCTTGGAACTGCTACCCACGCTCAACAACAGATTGCGTCGCCCTGTTTGGTTTCATCAAAATTACCAAAAAAATTCAGGAAAATAAAGAAAAAAATTATCAAAGTTTTTGCACGCTTTTCAGAGAAGGTGCTGTATTTCTGTAGACCGCATCCCACCTTAGTTGTAGGTGCCAATTTTTATGGTTGCATCTTTTTTGATCCTTGTTCAGAGAAAAATAAAAAAATGGTGAAAAAATAAAAAAGTTTGATTCCTACTAGTGCCTTTTGGAAAAATCAGTGAAAAATTCAGGAAGAAAAGGAAAATTCCGGGTTATTTGCTTGTTCTGTGCGTTCTTTCCATCGTCCTTTGTTTTCACCTTGTTGCGCTATGTCTCGACACGTCTTAGCCAGCAGCTGTGATTTGTACTTTGGATCCGGATTGAACAATCGCTAATCTGCACTCGTTGGTAATCCTTGCTGTCATATTGTGTGCCTACCCATAGCTCCACATATTCTTCTATCCGCACAGATTCATCTTGCAACTGTTACCCACGCTCAACAATAGATTGCTTCGCCCTGTTTGGTTTCATCAAAATTACTAAAAAAATTCAGGAAAATACAGAAAAAAATTGTCAAAGTTTTTGCACGCTTTTCAGAGAACATGCTGTATTTCGGTAGACCGCATCACACCTCAGTTGTAGGCGCCAATTTTTGTGGTTGCATCTTTTTTGATCCTTGTTCAGAGAAAAATAAAAAATGGTGAAAAAATAAAAAATTTGATTCCTAGTAGTGCCTTTTGGAAAAATCAGTGAAAAATTCAGGAAGAAAAGGAAAATTCCGGGTTATTTGCTTGTTTTGTGTGTTCTTTCTATCGTCCTTTGTTTTCACCTTGTTGTGCTACGTCTCGACACGTCTTAGCCAGCAACTATGATTTGTACTTTGGATCCGGATTGAACAATTGCTAATCTGCACTCGTTAATTGGTAATCCTTGCTGTCATATTGTGTGCCTACCCATAGCTCCACATATTCTTCTATCCGCATAGGTTCATTTTGCAACTGTTACCCACGCTCAACAATAGATTGCTTCGCCCTGTTTGGTTTCATCAAAATTACCAAAAAAATTTAGGAAAATAAAGAAAAAAATTGTCAAAGTTTTTGCATGCTTTTCAGAGAACGTGTTGTATTTCTGTAGACCGCATCCCACCTCAGTTGTAGGTGCCAATTTTTGTGGTTGCATCTTTTTTGATCCTTGTTCAGAGAAAAATAAAAAAATGGTGAAAAAATAAAAAAGTTTGATTCATACTAGTGCCTTTTGGAAAAATCAGTGAAAAATTCAGGAATAAAAGGAAAATTCTGGGTTATTTGCCTGTTCTGTGCGTTCTTTCCATCGTCCTTTGTTTTCACCTTGTTGCGCTAGGTCTCGACACGTCTTAGCCAGTAGTTGTGATTTGTACTTTGGATCCGGAGTGAACAATCGCTAATCTGCACTCGTTAATTGCTAATCCTTGCTGTCATATTGTGTGCCTACCCATAGCTCCACATATTCTTCTATCAGCACAGGTCAATCTTGGAACTGCTACCCACGCTCAACAACAGATTGCGTCGCCATGTTTGGTTTCATCAAAATTACCAAAAAAATTCAGGAAAATAAAGAAAAAAATTATCAAAGTTTTTGCACGCTTTTCAGAGAAGGTGCTGTATTTCTGTAGACCGCATCCCACCTCAGTTGTAGGTGCCCATTTTTATGGTTGCATCTTTTTTGATCCTTGTTCAGAGAAAAATAAAAAAATGGTGAAAAAATAAAAAAGTTTGATTCCTACTTGTGCCTTTTGGAAAAATCAGTGAAAAATTCAGGAAGAAAAGGAAAATTCAGGGTTATTTGCTTGTTCTGTGCATTCTTTCCATCGTCCTTTGTTTTCACCTTGTTGCACTATGTCTCGACACGTCTTAGCCAGCAGCTGTGATTTGTACTTTGGATCCGGAGTGAACAATCGCTAATCTGTACTCGTTAATTGGTAATCCTTGCTGTCATATTGTGTGCCTACCCATAGCTCCACATATTCTTCTATCCGAACAGGTTCATCTTGCAACTGTTACCCACGCTCAACAATAGATTGCTTCGCCCTGTTTGGTTTCATCAAAATTGTAAAAAAAATCAGGAAAATAAAGAAAAAAATTGTTAAAGTTTTTGCACGCTTTTCAGAGAAGGTGCTGTATTTCTGTAGACCGCATCCCACCTCAGTTGTAGGTGCCAATTTTTGTGGTTGCATCTTTTTTGATCTTTGTTCAGAGAAAAATAAAAAAATGGTGAAAAAAATAAAAAAGTTTGATTCCTACTAGTGCCTTTTGGAAAAATCAGTGAAAAATTCAGGAAGAAAAGGAAAATTCCGGGTTATTTGCTTGTTCTGTGCGTTCTTTCCGTCGTCCTTTGTTTTCACCTTGTTGCGCTATGTCTCGACACGTCTTAGCCAGCAGCTGTGATTTGTACTTTGGATCCGGATTGAACAATCACTAATCTGCACTCGTTGGTAATCCTTGCTGTCATATTGTGTGCCTACCCATAGCTCCACATATTCTTCTATCCGCACAGATTCATCTTGCAACTGTTACCCACGCTCAACAATAGATTGCTTCGCCCTGTTTGGTTTCATCAAAATTACTAAAAAAATTCAGGAAAATACAGAAAAAAATTGTCAAAGTTTTTGCACGCTTTTCAGAGAACATGCTGTATTTCGGTAGACCGCATCCCACCTCAGTTGTAGGCGCCAATTTTTGTGGTTGCATCTTTTTTGATCCTTGTTCAGAGAAAAATAAAAAATGGTGAAAAAATAAAAAAGTTTGATTCCTACTAGTGCCTTTTGGAAAAATCAGTGAAAAATTCAGGAAGAAAAGGAAAATTCCGGGTTATTTGCTTGTTTTGTGCGTTCTTTCTATCGTCCTTTGTTTTCACCTTGTTGTGCTACGTCTCGACACGTCTTAGCCAGCAACTATGATTTGTACTTTGGATCCGGATTGAACAATTGCTAATCTGCACTCGTTAATTGGTAATCCTTGCTGTCATATTGTGTGCCTACCCATAGCTCCACATATTCTTCTATCCGCATAGGTTCATTTTGCAACTGTTACCCACGCTCAACAATAGATTGCTTCGCCCTGTTTGGTTTCATCAAAATTACCAAAAAAATTTAGGAAAATAAAGAAAAGAATTGTCAAAGTTTTTGCATGCTTTTCAGAGAACGTGTTGTATTTCTGTAGACCGCATCCCACCTCAGTTGTAGGTGCCAATTTTTGTGGTTGCATCTTTTTTGATCCTTGTTCAGAGAAAAATAAAAAAATGGTGAAAAAATAAAAAAGTTTGATTCATACTAGTGCCTTTTGGAAAAATCAGTGAAAAATTCAGGAAGAAAAGGAAAATTCCAGGTTATTTGCCTGTTCTGTGCGTTCTTTCCATCGTCCTTTGTTTTCACCTTGTTGCGCTAGGTCTCGACACGTCTTAGCCAGTAGCTGTGATTTGTACTTTGGATCCGGAGTGAACAATCGCTAATCTGCACTCGTTAATTGCTAATCCTTGCTATCATATTGTGTGCCTACCCATAGCTCCACATATTCTTCTATCAGCACAGGTCAATCTTGGAACTGCTACCCACGCTCAACAACAGATTGCGTCGCCATGTTTGGTTTCATCAAAATTACCAAAAAAATTCAGGAAAATAAAGAAAAAAATTATCAAAGTTTTTGCACGCTTTTCAGAGAAGGTGCTGTATTTCTGTAGACCGCATCCCACCTCAGTTGTAGGTGCCCATTTTTATGGTTGCATCTTTTTTGATCCTTGTTCAGAGAAAATAAAAAAATGGTGAAAAAATAAAAAAGTTTGATTCCTACTAGTGCCTTTTGGAAAAATCAGTGAAAAATTCAGGAAGAAAAGGAAAATTCTGGGTTATTTGCTTGTTCTGTGCGTTCTTTCCATCGTCCTTTGTTTTCACCTTGTTGCGCTACGTCTCGACACGTCTTAGCCAGCAGCTGTGATTTGTACTTTGGATCCGGAGTGAACAATCGCTAATCTGTACTCGTTAATTGGTAATCCTTGCTGTCATATTGTGTGCCTACCCATAGCTCCACATATTCTTCTATCCGAACAGGTTCATCTTGCAACTGTTACCCACGCTCAACAATAGATTGCTTCGCCTTGTTTGGTTTCATCAAAATTGTAAAAAAAATCAGGAAAATAAAGAAAAAAATTGTTAAAGTTTTTGCACGCTTTTCAGAGAAGGTGCTGTATTTCTGTAGACCGCATCCCACCTCAGTTGTAGGTGCCAATTTTTGTGGTTGCATCTTTTTTGATCTTTGTTCAGAGAAAAATAAAAAAAATGGTGAAAAATAAAAAAAGTTTGATTCCTACTAGTGCCTTTTGGAAAAATCAGTGAAAAATTCAGGAAGAAAAGGAAAATTCCGGGTTATTTTCTTGTTCTGTGCGTTCTTTCCATCGTCCTTTGTTTTCACCTTGTTGCGCTACGTCTCGACACGTCTTAGCCAGTAGCTGTGATTTGTACTTTGGATCCGGATTGAACAATCGCTAATCTGCACTCGTTGGTAATCCTTGCTGTCATATTGTGTGCCTACCCATAGCTCCACATATTCTTCTATCCACACAGATTTATCTTGCAACTGTTACCCACGCTCAACAATAGATTGCTTCGCCCTGTTTGGTTCCATCAAAATTACCAAAAAAATTTAGGAAAATAAAGAAAAAAATTGTCAAAGTTTTTGCACGCTTTTTAGAGAACGTGTTGTATTTCTATAGACCGCATCCCACCTCAGTTGTAGGTGCCAATTTTTGTGGTTGCATCTTTTTTGATCCTTGTTCAGAGAAAAATAAAAAAATAGTGAAAATAAAAAAAGTTTGATTCCTACTAGTGCCTTTTGGAAAAATCAGTGAAAAATTATGGAAAAAACGGAAAATTCCGGGTTATTTGCTTGTTCTGTGCGTACTTTCCACCGTCCTTTGTTTTCACCTTGTTGCGCTACGTCTCGACACGTCTTAGCCAGCACCTGTGATTTGTACTTTGGATCCGGAGTGAACAATCGCTAATCTGTACTCGTTAATTGGTAATCCTTGCTGTCATATTGTGTGCCTACCCATAGCTCCACATATTCTTCTATCCGAACAGGTTCATCTTGCAACTGTTACCCACGCTCAACAATAGATTGCTTCGCCCTGTTTGGTTTCATCAAAATTGTAAAAAAAATCAGGAAAATAAAGAAAAAAATTATTAAAGTTTTTGCACGCTTTTCAGAGAAGGTGCTGTATTTCTGTAGACCACATCCCACCTCAGTTGTAGGTGCCAGTTTTTGTAGTTGCATCTTTTTTGATCTTTGTTCAGAGAAAAATAAAAAAATGGTGAAAAAATAAAAAAGTATGATTCCTACTAGTGCCTTTTGGAAAAATCAGTGAAAAATTCAGGAAGAAAAGGAAAATTCCGGGTTATTTGCTTGTTCTGTGCGTTCTTTCCATCGTCCTTTGTTTTCACCTTGTTGCGCTATGTCTCGACACGTCTTAGCCAGCAGCTGTGATTTGTACTTTGGATCCGGATTGAACAATCGCTAATCTGCACTCGTTGGTAATCCTTGCTGTCATATTGTGTGCCTACCCATAGCTCCACATATTCTTCTATCCGCACAGATTCATCTTGCAACTGTTACCCACGCTCAACAATAGATTGCTTCGCCCTGTTTGGTTTCATCAAAATTACTAAAAAAAATCAGGAAAATACAGAAAAAATTGTCAAAGTTTTTGCACGCTTTTCAGAGAACATGCTGTATTTCGGTAGACCGCATCCCACCTCAGTTGTAGGCGCCAATTTTTGTGGTTGCATCTTTTTTGATCCTTGTTCAGAGAAAAATAAAAAATGGTGAAAAAATAAAAAAGTTTGATTCCTACTAGTGCCTTTTGGAAAAATCAGTGAAAAATTCAGGAAGAAAAGGAAAATTCCGGGTTATTTGCTTGTTTTGTGCGTTCTTTCTATCGTCCTTTGTTTTCACCTTGTTGTGCTACGTCTCGACACGTCTTAGCCAGCAACTATGATTTGTACTTTGGATCCGGATTGAACAATTGCTAATCTGCACTCGTTAATTGGTAATCCTTGCTGTCATATTGTGTGCCTACCCATAGCTCCACATATTCTTCTATCCGCATAGGTTCATTTTGCAACTGTTACCCACGCTCAACAATAGATTGCTTCGCCCTGTTTGGTTTCATCAAAATTACCAAAAAAATTTAGGAAAATAAAGAAAAAAATTGTCAAAGTTTTTGCATGCTTTTCAGAGAACGTGTTGTATTTCTGTAGACCGCATCCCACCTCAGTTGTAGGTGCCAATTTTTGTGGTTGCATCTTTTTTGATCCTTGTTCAGAGAAAAATAAAAAAATGGTGAAAAAATAAAAAAGTTTGATTCCTACTAGTGCCTTTTGGAAAAATCAGTAAAAAATTCAGGAAGAAAAGGAAAATTCCGGGTTATTTGCCTGTTCTATGCGTTCTTTCCATCGTCCTTTGTTTTCACCTTGTTGCGCTAGGTCTCGACACGTCTTAGCCAGTAGCTGTGATTTGTACTTTGGATCCGGAGTGAACAATCGCTAATCTGCACTCGTTAATTGCTAATCCTTGCTATCATATTGTGTGCCTACCCATAGCTCCACATATTCTTCTATCAGCACAGGTCAATCTTGGAACTGCTACCCACGCTCAACAACAGATTGCGTCGCCATGTTTGGTTTCATCAAAATTACCAAAAAAATTCAGGAAAATAAAGAAAAAAATTATCAAAGTTTTTGCACGCTTTTCAGAGAAGGTGCTGTATTTCTGTAGACCGCATCCCACCTCAGTTGTAGATGCCCATTTTTATGGTTGCATCTTTTTTGATCCTTGTTCAGAGAAAATAAAAAAATGGTGAAAAAATAAAAAAGTTTGATTCCTACTAGTGCCTTTTGGAAAAATCAGTGAAAAATTCAGGAAGAAAAGGAAAATTCTGGGTTATTTGCTTGTTCTGTGCGTTCTTTCCATCGTCCTTTGTTTTCACCTTGTTGCGCTACGTCTCGACACGTCTTAGCCAGCAGCTGTGATTTGTACTTTGGATCCGGAGTGAACAATCGCTAATCTGTACTCGTTAATTGGTAATCCTTGCTGTCATATTGTGTGCCTACCCATAGCTCCACATATTATTCTATCCGAACAGGTTCATCTTGCAACTGTTACCCACGCTCAACAATAGATTGCTTCGCCCTGTTTGGTTTCATCAAAATTGTAAAAAAAATCAGGAAAATAAAGAAAAAAATTGTTAAAGTTTTTGCACGCTTTTCAGAGAAGGTGCTGTATTTCTGTAGACCGCATCCCACCTCAGTTGTAGGTGCCAATTTTTGTGGTTGCATCTTTTTTGATCTTTGTTCAGAGAAAAATAAAAAAATGGTGAAAAATAAAAAAAGTTTGATTCCTACTAGTGCCTTTTGGAAAAATCAGTGAAAAATTCAGGAAGAAAAGGAAAATTCCGGGTTATTTTCTTGTTCTGTGCGTTCTTTCCATCGTCCTTTGTTTTCACCTTGTTGCGCTACGTCTCGACACGTCTTAGCCAGCAGCTGTGATTTGTACTTTGGATCCGGATTGAATAATCGCTAATCTGCACTCGTTGGTAATCCTTGCTGTCATATTGTGTGCCTACCCATAGCTCCACATATTCTTCTATCCACACAGATTTATCTTGCAACTGTTACCCATGCTCAACAATAGATTGCTTCGCCCTGTTTGGTTCCATCAAAATTACCAAAAAAATTTAGGAAAATAAAGAAAAAAATTGTCAAAGTTTTTGCACGCTTTTTAGAGAACGTGCTGTATTTCTATAGACCGCATCCCACCTCAGTTGTAGGTGCCAATTTTTGTGGTTGCATCTTTTTTGATCCTTGTTCAGAGAAAAATAAAAAAATAGTGAAAATAAAAAAAGTTTGATTCCTACTAGTGCCTTTTGGAAAAATCAGTGAAAAATTATGGAAAAAACGGAAAATTCCGGGTTATTTGCTTGTTCTGTGCGTACTTTCCATCGTCCTTTGTTTTCACCTTGTTGCGCTACGTCTCGACACGTCTTAGCCAGCAGCTGTGATTTCTACTTTGGATCCGGATTGAACAATCGCTAATCTGTACTCATTAATTGCTAATCCTTGCTGTCATATTATGTGCCTACCCATAGCTCCACATATTCTTCTATCAGCACAGGTTCATCTTGCAACTGTTACCCACGCTCAACCATAGATTGCTTCGCCCTGTTTGGTTTCATCAAAATTACCAAAAAAATTTAGGAAAATAAAGAAAAAAATTGTCAAAGTTTTTGCACGCTTTTTAGAGAACGTGTTGTATTTCTATAGACCGCATCCCACCTCAGTTGTAGGTGCCAATTTTTGTGGTTGCATCTTTTTTGATCCTTATTCAGAGAAAAATAAAAAAATAGTGAAAATAAAAAAAGTTTGATTCCTACTAGTGCCTTTTGGAAAAATCAGTGAAAAATTATGGAAAAAACGGAAAATTCCGGGTTATTTGCTTGTTCTGTGCGTACTTTCCATCGTCCTTTGTTTTCACCTTGTTGCGCTACGTCTCGACACGTCTTAGCCAGCAGCTGTGATTTGTACTTTGGATCCGGATTGAACAATCGCTAATCTGCACTCGTTGGTAATCCTTGCTGTCATATTGTGTGCCTACCCATAGCTCCACATATTCTTCTATCCACACAGATTTATCTTGCAACTGTTACCCACGCTCAACAATAGATTGCTTCGCCCTGTTTGGTTTCATCAAAATTACCAAAAAAATTTAGGAAAATAAAGAAAAAAATTGTCAAAGTTTTTGCACGCTTTTTAGAGAACGTGTTGTATTTCTATAGACAGCATCCCACCTCAGTTGTAGGTGCCAATTTTTGTGGTTGCATCTTTTTTGATCCTTGTTCAGAGAAAAATAAAAAAATGGTGAAAATAAAAAAAGTTTGATTCCTACTAGTGCCTTTTGGAAAAATCAGTGAAAAATTATGGAAAAAACGGAAAATTCCGGGTTATTTGCTTGTTCTGTGCGTACTTTCCATCGTCCTTTGTTTTCACCTTGTTGCGCTACGTCTCGACACGTCTTAGCCAGCAGCTGTGATTTGTACTTTGGATCCGGATTGAACAATCGCTAATCTGTACTCGTTAATTGCTAATCCTTGCTGTCATATTGTGTGCCTACCTATAGCTCCACATATTCTTCTATCAGCACAGGTTCATCTTGCAACTGTTACCCACGCTCAACAATAGATTGCTTCGCCCTGTTTGGTTTCATCAAAATTACTAAAAAATTCAGGAAAATACAGAAAAAAATTGTCAAAGTTTTTGCACGCTTTTCAGAGAACATGCTGTATTTCTGTAGACCGCATCCCACCTCAGTTGTAGGCGCCAATTTTTGTGGTTGCATCTTTTTTGATCCTTGTTCAGAGAAAAATAAAAAAATGGTGAAAAAATAAAAAAAGTTTGATTCCTACTAGTGCCTTTTGGAAAAATCAGTGAAAAATTCAGGAAGAAAAGGAAAATTCCGGGTTATTTGCTTGTTTTGTGCGTTATTTCCATCGTCCTTTGTTTTCACCTTGTTGTGCTACGTCTCGACACGTCTTAGCCAGCAACTATGATTTATACTTTGGATCCGGATTGAACAATTGCTAATCTGCACTCGTTAATTGGTAATCCTTGCTGTCATATTGTGTGCCTACCCATAGCTCCACATATTCTTCTATCCGCAGAGGTTCATTTTGCAACTGTTACCCACGCTCAACAATAGATTGCTTCGCCCTGTTTGGTTTCATCAAAATTACCAAAAAAATTTAGGAAAATAAAGAAAAAAATTGTCACAGTTTTTGCACGCTTTTCATAGAACATGTTGTATTTCTGTAGACCGCATCCCACCTCAGTTGTAGGTGCCAATTTTTGTGGTTGCATCTTTTTTGATCCTTGTTCAGAGAAAAATAAAAAAATGGTGAAAAAATAAAAAAGTTTGATTCATACTAGTGCCTTTTGGAAAAATCAGTGAAAAATTCAGGAAGAAAAGGAAAATTCCGGGTTATTTGCTTGTTCTGTGCGTTCTTTCCATCGTCCTTTGTTTTCACCTTGTTGCGCTACGTCTCAACACGTCTTAGCTAGCAGCTGTGATTTGTACTTTGGATCCGGAGTGAACAATCGCTAATCTGCACTCGTTAATTGCTAATCCTTGCTGTCATATTGTGTGCCTACCCATAGCTCCACATATTCTTCTATCCGAACAGGTTCATCTTGCAACTGTTACCCACGCTCAACAATAGATTGCTTCAACCTGTTTGGTTTCATCAAAATTGCCAAAAAAATTTAGGAAAATAAAGAAAAAAATTGTCAAAGTTTTTGCATGCTTTTCAGAGAACGTGTTGTATTTCTGTAGACCGCATCCCACCTCAGTTGTAGGTGCCAATTTTTGTGGTTGCATCTTTTTTGATCCTTGTTCAGAGAAAAATAAAAAAAATGGTGAAAAAATAAAAAAGTTTGATTCCTACAAGTGCCTTTTGGAAAAATCAGTGAAAAATTCAGGAAGAAAAGGAAAATTCCGGGTTATTTGCTTGTTCTGTGCGTTCTTTCCATCGTCCTTTGTTTTCACCTTGTTGCGCTACGTCTCGACACGTCTTAGCCAGCAACTGTGATTTGTACTTTGGATCCGGATTGAACAATTGCTAATCTGCACTCGTTAATTGGTAATCCTTGCTGTCAAATTGTGTGCCTACCCATAGCTCCACATATTCTTCTATCCGCACAGGTTCATCTTGCAACTGTTACCCACGCTCAAAAATAGATTGCTTCGCCCTGTTTGGTTTCATCAAAATTACCAAAAAAATTCAGGAAAATAAAGAAAAAAATTGTCAAAGTTTTTGCACGCTTTTCAGAGAATGTGTTGTATTTCTGTAGACCGCATCCCACCTCAGTTGTAGGTGCCAATTTTTGTGGTTGCATCTTTTTTGATCCTTGTTCAGAGAAAAATTAAAAATTGGTGAAAAAATAAAAAAGTTTGATTCCTACTAGTGCCTTTTGGAAAATTTCATGAAGAAAAGGAAAATTCCGGGTTATTTGCTTGTTCTGTGCATTCTTTCCATCGTCCTTTGTTTTCACCTTGTTGCGCTACGTCTCGACACGTCTTAGCCAGCAGCTGTGATTTGTACTTTGGATCCGGAGTGAACAATCGCTAATCTGCACTCGTTAATTGCTAATCCTTGCTGTCATATTGTGTGCCTACCCATAGCTCCACATATTATTCTATCCGAACAGGTTCATCTTGCAACTGTTACCCACGCTCAACAATAGATTGCTTCGCCCTGTTTGGTTTCATCAAAATTGCCAAAAAAATTAGGAAAATAAAGAAAAAATTGTCAAAGTTTTTGCACGCTTTTCAGAGAAGGTGCTGTATTTCTGTAGACCGCATCCCACCTCAGTTGTAGGTGCCAATTTTTATAGTTGCATCTTTTTTGATCCTTGTTCAGAGAAAAATAAAAAAATGGTGAGAAAATAAAAAAGTTTGATTCCTACCAGTGCCTTTTGGAAAAATCAGTGGAAAATTCAGGAAGAAAAGGAAAATTCTGGGTTATTTGCTTGTTCTGTGCATTTTTTCCATCGTCCTTTGTTTTCATCTTGTTGCGCTACGTCTCGACACGTCTTAGCCAGCAGCTGTGATTTGTACTTTGGATCCGGATTGAACAATCACTAATCTGCACTCATCAATTGGTAATCCTTGCTGTCATATTGTGTGCCTACCCATAGCTCCACATATTCTTCTATCTGCACAGGTTCATCTTGCAACTGTTACCCACGCTCAACAATGGATTGCTTCGCCCTGTTTGGTTTCATCAAAATTACCAAAAAAATTTAGAAAAATAAAGAAAAAAATTGTCAAAGTTTTTGCACGCCTTTCAGAGAACGTGCTGTATTTCTGTAGACCGCATCCCACCTCAGTTGTAGGTGCTAATTTTTGTGGTTGCATCTTTTTTGATCCTTGTTCAGAGAAATATAAAAAATTGGTGAAAAAATAAAAAAGTTTGATTCCTACTAGTGCCTTTTGGAAAAATTCAGGAAGAAAAGGAAAATTCCGGGTTATTTGCTTGTTCTGTGCGTTCTTTCCATCGTCCTTTGTTTTCACCTTGTTGCGCTACGTCTCGACACGTCTTAGCCAGCAGCTGTGATTTGTACTTTGGATCCGGATTGAACAATCGCTAATCTGCACTCGTTAATTGGTAATCCTTGCTGTCATATTGTGTGGCTACCCATAGCTCCACATATTATTCTATCTGCACAGGTTCATCTTGCAACTGTTACCCATGCTCAACAATAGATTGCTTCGCCCTGTTTGGTTTCATCAAAATTACCAAAAAAATTCAGGAAAATAAAGAAAAAAATTGTCAAAGTTTTTGCACGCCTTTCAAAGAACGTGCTGTATTTCTGTAGACCGCATCCCACCTCAGTTGTAGGTGCCAATTTTTGTGGTTGTATCTTTTTTGATCCTTGTTCAGAGAAAAATAAAAAATGGTGAAAAAATAAAAAAGTTTGATTCATACTAGTGCCTTTTGAAAAAATCAGTGAAAAATTCAGGAAGAAAAGGAAAATTCTGGGTTATTTGCTTGTTCTGTGCGTTCTTTCCATCGTCCTTTGTTTTCACCTGGTTGCGCTACGTCTCGACACGTCTTAGCTAGCAGCTGTGATTTGTACTTTGGATCCGGAGTGAACAATCGCTAATCTGCACTCGTTAATTGCTAATCCTTGCTGTCATATTGTGTGCCTACCCATAGCTCCACATATTCTTCTATCCGAACAGGTTCATCTTGCAACTGTTACCCACGCTCAACAATAGATTGCTTCGCCCTGTTTGGTTTCATCAAAATTGCCAAAAAAATTAGGAAAATAAAGAAAAAAATTGTCAAAGTTTTTGCACGCTTTTCAGAGTAGGTGCTGTATTTCTGTAGACCGCATCCCACCTCAGTTGTAGGTGCCAATTTTTATGGTTGCATCTTTTTTTATCCTTGTTCAGAGAAAAATAAAAAAATGGTGAGAAAATAAAAAAGTTTGATTCCTACTAGTGCCTTTTGGAAAAATCAGTGGAAAATTCAGGAAGAAAAGGAAAATTCTGGGTTATTTGCTTGTTTTGTGCGTTTTTTCCATCGTCCTTTGTTTTCATCTTGTTGCGCTACGTCTCGACACGTCTTAGCCAGCAGCTGTGATTTGTACTTTGGATCCGGATTGAACAATCGCTAATCTGCACTCGTTAATTGGTAATCCTTACTGTCATATTGTGTGCCTACCCATAGCTCCACATATTCTTCTATCTGCATAGGTTCATCTTGCAACTGTTACCCATGCTCAACAATAGATTGCTTCGCCCTGTTTGGTTTCATCAAATTTACCAAAAAAATTTAGAAAAATAAAGAAAAAAATTGTCAAAGTTTTTGCACGCCGAGAACGTGCTGTATTTCTGTAGACCGCATCCCACCTCAGTTGTAGGTGCCAATTTTTGTGGTTGCATCTTTTTTGATCCTTGTTCAGAGAAAAATTAAAAATTGGTGAAAAAATAAAAAAGTTTGATTCCTACTAGTGCCTTTTGAAAAATTTCAGGAAGAAAAGGAAAATTCCGGGTTACTTGCTTGTTCTGTGCGTTCTTTCCATCGTCCTTTGTTTTCACCTTGTTGCGCTACGTCTCGACACGTCTTAGCCAGCAGCTGTGATTTGTACTTTGGATCCGGAGTGAACAATCGCTAATCTGCACTCGTTAATTGCTAATCCTTGCTGTCATATTGTGTGCCTACCCATAGCTCCACATATTCTTCTATCCGAACAGGTTCATCTTGCAACTGTTACCCACGCTCAACAATAGATTGCTTCGCCCTGTTTGGTTTCATCAAAATTGCCAAAAAAATTAGGAAAATAAAGAAAAAATTGTCAAAGTTTTTGCACGCTTTTCAGAGAAGGTGCTGTATTTCTATAGACCGCATCCCACCTCAGTTGTAGGTGCCAATTTTTATGGCTGCATCTTTTTTTATCATTGTTCAGAGAAAAATAAAAAAATGGTGAGGAAATAAAAAAGTTTGATTCCTACCAGTGCCTTTTGGAAAAATCAGTGGAAAATTCAGGAAGAAAAGGAAAATTCCGGGTTATTTGCTTGTTCTGTGCGTTTTTTCCATCGTCCTTTGTTTTCATCTTGTTGCGCTACGTCTCGACACGTCTTAGCCAGCAGCTGTGAATTGTACTTTGGATCCGGATTGAACAATCGCTAATCTGCACTCGTTAATTGGTAATCCTTGCTGTCATATTGTGTGCCTACCCATAGCTCCACATATTCTTCTATCTGCACAGGTTCATCTTGCAACTGTGACCCATGCTCAACAATAGATTGCTTCGCCCTGTTTGGTTTCATCAAAATTACCAAAAAAATTTAGAAAAATAAAGAAAAAAATTGTCAAAGTTTTTGCACGCCTTTCAGAGAACGTGCTGTATTTCTGTAGACCGCATCCCACCTCAGTTGTAGGTGCCAATTTTTGTGGTTGCATCTTTTTTGATCCTTGTTCAGAGAAAAATAAAAAATTGGTGAAAAAATAAAAAAGTTTGATTCCTACTAGTGCCTTTTGGAAAAATTCAGGAAGAAAAGGAAAATTCCGGGTTATTTGCTTGTTCTGTGCGTTCTTTCCATCATCCTTTGTTTTCACCTTGTTGCGCTACGTCTCGACACGTCTTAGCCAGCAGCTGTGAATTGTACTTTGGATCCGGATTGAACAATCGCTAATTTGCACTCGTTAATTGCTAATCCTTGCTGTCATATTGTGTGCCTACCCATAGCTCCACATATTCTTCTATCTGCACAGGTTCATCTTGCAACTGTTGCCCATGCTCAACAATAGATTGCTTCGCCCTGTTTGGTTTCATCAGAATTACCAAAAAAATTCAGGAAAATAAAGAAAAAAATTGTCAAAGTTTTTGCACGCCTTTCAGAGAACGTGCTGTATTTCTGTAGACCGCATCCCACCTTAGTTGTAGGTGCCAATTTTTGTGGTTGCATCTTTTTGATCCTTGTTCAGAGAAAAATAAAAAAATGGTGAAAAAATAAAAAAGTTTGATTCCTACTAGTGCCTTTTGGAAAAATCAGTGAAAAATTTAGGAAGAAAAGGAAAATTAAGGGTTATTTGCTTGTTCTGTGCGTTCTTTCCATCACCTTTGTTTTCACCTTGTTGCGCTACGTCTCGACACGTCTTAGCCAGCAGCTGTGATTTGCACATTGGATCCGGATTGAAAAATCGCTAATCTGCACTCGTTAATTGCTAATCCTTGCTGTCATATTGTGTGCCTACCCATAGCTCCACATATTCTTCTATCCGCACAGGTTCATCTTGCAACTATTACCCACGCTCAACAACAGATTGCTTCGCCCTGTTTGGTTTCATCAAAATTACCAAAAAAATTTAGGAAAATAAAGAAAAAAATTGTCAAAGTTTTTGCACGCCTTTCAGAGAACGTGCTGTATTTCTGTAGACCGCATCCCACCTCAGTTGTAGGTGCCAATTTTTGTGGTTGCATCTTTTTTGATCCTTGTTCAGAGAAAAATAAAAAATTGGTGAAAAAATAAAAAAGTTTGATTCCTACTAGTGCCTTTTGGAAAAATTCAGGAAGAAAAGGAAAATTCCGGGTTATTTGCTTGTTCTGTGCGTTCTTTCCATCATCCTTTGTTTTCACCTTGTTGCGCTACGTCTCGACACGTCTTAGCCAGCAGCTGTGAATTGTACTTTGGATCCGGATTGAACAATCGCTAATTTGCACTCGTTAATTGCTAATCCTTGCTGTCATATTGTGTGCCTACCCATAGCTCCACATATTCTTCTATCTGCACAGGTTCATCTTGCAACTGTTGCCCATGCTCAACAATAGATTGCTTCGCCCTGTTTGGTTTCATCAGAATTACCAAAAAAATTCAGGAAAATAAAGAAAAAAATTGTCAAAGTTTTTGCACGCCTTTCAGAGAACGTGCTGTATTTCTGTAGACCGCATCCCACCTTAGTTGTAGGTGCCAATTTTTGTGGTTGCATCTTTTTGATCCTTGTTCAGAGAAAAATAAAAAAATGGTGAAAAAATAAAAAAGTTTGATTCCTACTAGTGCCTTTTGGAAAAATCAGTGAAAAATTTAGGAAGAAAAGGAAAATTAAGGGTTATTTGCTTGTTCTGTGCGTTCTTTCCATCACCTTTGTTTTCACCTTGTTGCGCTACGTCTCGACACGTCTTAGCCAGCAGCTGTGATTTGCACATTGGATCCGGATTGAAAAATCGCTAATCTGCACTCGTTAATTGCTAATCCTTGCTGTCATATTGTGTGCCTACCCATAGCTCCACATATTCTTCTATCCGCACAGGTTCATCTTGCAACTATTACCCACGCTCAACAACAGATTGCTTCGCCCTGTTTGGTTTCATCAAAATTACCAAAAAATTCAGGAAAATAAAGAAAAAAATTGTCAAAGTTTTTGCACGCTTTTTCAGGAGAACGTGTTGTATTTCTGTAGTCCGCATCCCACCTCAGTTGTAGGTGCCAATTTTTGTGGTTGCATCTTTTTTGATCCTTGTTCAGAGAAAAATAAAAAAATGGTGAAAAAATAAAAAAGTTTGATTCCTACTAGTGCCTTTTGGAAAAATCAGTGAAAAATTAAGGAAAAAAAGAAAAATTCCGGGTTATTTGCTTGTTCTGTGCGTTCTTTCCATCGTCCTTTGTTTTCACCTTGTTGCGCTACGTCTCGACACGTCTTAGCCAGCAGCTGTGATTTGTACTTTGGACCCAGATTGAACAATCGCTAATCTGTACTCGTTAATTGCTAATCCTTGTTGTCATATTGTGTGCCTACCCATAGCTCCACATATTCTTCTATCAGCACTGGTTCATCTTGCAACTGTTACCCACGCTCAACAATAGATTGCTTCGCCCTGTTTGGTTTCATCAAAATTCTTAAAAAAATTCAGGAAAATAAAGAAAAAAATTGTTAAAGTTTTTGCACGCTTTTCAGAGAACGTGCTGTATTTTTGTAGACCGCATCCCACCTCAGTTGTAGGTGCCAATTTTTGTGGTTGCATCTTTTTTGATTCTTGTTCAGAGAAAAATAAAAAAATGGTGAAAAAATAAAAAAGTTTGATTCCTACTAGTGCCTTTTGGAAAAATCAGTGAAAAATTCAGGAAAAAAAGGAAAATTCTGGGTTATTTACTTGTTCTATGCGTTCTTTCCATCGTCCTTTGTTTTCACCTTGTTGCGCTACGTCTCGACACGTCTTAGCCAGCAGCTGTGATTTGTACTTTGGATCCGGATTGAACAATCGCTAATCTGCGCTCGTTAATTGCTAATCCTTGCTGTCAAATTGTGTGCCGACCCATAGCTCCACATATTCTTGTATCAGTACAGGTTCATCTTGCAACTTTTACCGACGCTCAACAACAGATTGCTTCGCCCTGTTTGGTTTCATCAAAATTGCCAAAAAAATTTAGGAAAATAAAGAAAAAAAATTGTCAAAGTTTTTACACGCTTTTCAGAGAACGTGTTGTATTTCTATAGACCACGTCGCACCTCAGTTATAGGTGCCAATTTTTGTGGTTGCATCTTTTTTGATCCTTGTTCAAAGAAAAATAAAAAAATAGTGAAAATAAAAAAAGTTTGATTCCTACTAGTGCCTTTCGGAAAAATCAGTGAAAAATTCAGGAAAAAAAGGAAAATTCCGGGTTATTTGCTTGTTCTGTGCGTTCTTTCCATCGTCCTTTGTTTTCACCTTGTTGCGCTACGTCTCGACACGTCTTAGCCAGCAATTGTGATTTGTACTTTGGATCCGGATTGAACAATCGCTAATTTGCACTCGTTAATTGCTAATCCTTGTTGTCATATTGTGTGCCTACCCATAGCTCCACATATTCTTCTATCAGCACAGGCTCATCTTGCAACTGTTACCCACGCTCAACAATAGATTGCTTCGCGCTGTTTGGTTTCATCAAAATTACTAAAAAATTCAGGAAAATAAAGAAAAAAATTATCAAAGTTTTTGCACGCTTTTTAGAGAACGTGTTGTATTTCTGTAGACCGCATCCCACCTCAGTTATAGGTGCCAATTTTTGTGGTTGCATCTTTTTTGATCATAGTTCAGAGAAAAATAAAAAAATGGTGAAAAAATAAAAAAGTTTGATTCCTACTAGTGCCTTTTGGAAAAATCAGTGAAAAATTCAGGGAGAAAAGGAAAATTAAGGGTTATTTGCTTGTTCTGTGCGTTCTTTCCATCTCCTTTGTTTTCACCTTGTTGTGCTACGTCTCGACACGTCTTAGCCAGCAGTTGTGATTTGTACATTGGATCCGGATTGAACAATCGCTAATCTACACTCGTTAATTGCTAATCCTTGCTGTCATATTGTGTGCCTACCCATAGCTCCACTTATTCTTCTATCCGCACAGGTTCATCTTGCAACTGTTACCCACGCTCAACAATAGATTGCTTCGCCCTATTTGGTTTCATCAAAATTACCAAAAAAATTCAGGAAAATAAAGAAAAATAATTATCAAAGTTTTTACACGCTTTTCAGAGAACATGTTGTATTTCTGTAGACCACATCCCACCTCAGTTGTAGGTGCCAATTTTTGTGGTGCATCTTTTTTGATCCTTGTTCAGAGAAAAATAAAAAAATAGTGAAAATAAAAAAAGTTTGATTCCTACTAGTGCCTTTTGGAAAAATCAGTGAAAAATTCAGGAAAAAAAGGAAAATTCCGGGTTATTTGCTTGTTCTGTGCGTTCTTTCCATCGTCCTTTGTTTTCACCTTGTTGCGCTACGTCTCGACACGTCTTAGCCAGCAGTTGTGATTTGTACTTTGGATCCGGATTGAACAATCGCTAATTTGCACTCGTTAATTGCTAATCATTGTTGTCATATTGTGTGCCTACCCATAGCTCCACATATTCTTCTATCAGCACAGGCTCATCTTGCAACTGTTACCCACGCTCAACAATAGATTGCTTCGCGCTGTTTGATTTCATCAAAATTACTAAAAAATTCAGGAAAATAAAGAAAAAAATTGTCAAAGTTTTTGCACGCTTTTCAGAGAACGTGTTGTATTTCTGTAGTCCGCATCCCACCTCAGTTAGAGGTGCCAATTTTTGTGGTTGCATCTTTTTTGATCGTTGTTCAGAGAAAAATAAAAAAATGGTGAAAAAATAAAAAAGTTTGATTCCTACTAGTGCCTTTTGGAAAAATCAGTGAAAAATTCAGGGAGAAAAGGAAAATTAAGGGTTATTTGCTTGTTCTGGGCGTTCTTTCCATCTCCTTTGTTTTCACCTTGTTGTGCTACGTCTCGACACGTCTTAGCCAGCAGCTGTGATTTGTACATTGGATCCGGATTGAACAATCGCTAATCTACACTCGTTAATTGCTAATCCTTGCTGTCATATTGTGTGCCTACCCATAGCTCCACTTATTCTTCTATCCGCACAGGTTCATCTTGCAACTGTTACCCACGCTCAACAATAGATTGCTTCGCCCTGTTTGGTTTCATCAAAATTACCAAAAAAATTCAGGAAAATAAAGAAAAATAATTGTCAAAGTTTTTACACGCTTTTCAGAGAACGTGTTGTATTTCTGTAGACCACATCCCACCTCAGTTGTAGGTGCCAATTTTTGTGGTTGCATCTTTTTTGATCCTTGTTCAGAGAAAAATAAAAAAATAGTGAAAATAAAAAAAGTTTGATTCCTACTAGTGCCTTTTGGAAAAATCAGTGAAAAATTCAGGAAAAAAGGAAAATTCCGGGTTATTTGCTTGTTCTGTGCGTTCTTTCCATCGTCCTTTGTTTTCACCTTGTTGCGCTACGTCTCGACACGTCTTAGCCAGCAGTTGTGATTTGTACTTTGGATCCGGATTGAACAATCGCTAATTTGCACTCGTTAATTGCTAATCATTGTTGTCATATTGTGTGCCTACCCATAGCTCCACATATTCTTCTATCAGCACAGGCTCATCTTGCAACTGTTACCCACGCTCAACAATAGATTGCTTCGCGCTGTTTGATTTCATCAAAATTACTAAAAAATTCAGGAAAATAAAGAAAAAAATTGTCAAAGTTTTTGCACGCTTTTCAGAGAACGTGTTGTATTTCTGTAGACCGCATCCCACCTCAGTTAGAGGTGCCAATTTTTGTGGTTGCATCTTTTTTTATTGTTGTTCAGAGAAAAATAAAAAAATGGTGAAAAAATAAAAAAGTTTGACTCCTACTAGTGCCTTTTGGAAAAATCAGTGAAAAATTCAGGGAGAAAAGGAAAATTAAGGGTTATTTGCTTGTTCTGGGCGTTCTTTCCATCTCCTTTGTTTTCACCTTGTTGCGCTACGTCTCGACACGTCTTAGCCAGCAGCTGTGATTTGTACATTGGATCCGGATTGAACAATCGCTAATCTACACTCGTTAATTGCTAATCCTTGCTGTCATATTGTGTGCCTACCCATAGATCCACATATTCTTCTATCCGCACAGGTTCATCTTGCAACTGTTACCCACGCTCAACAATAGATTGCTTCGCCCTGTTTGGTTTCATCAAAATTACCAAAAAAATTCAGGAAAATAAAGAAAAAAAATTGTCAAAGTTTTTACACGCTTTTCAGAGAACGTGTTGTATTTCTGTAGACCACATCCCACCTCAGTTGTAGGTGCCAATTTTTGTGGTTGCATCTTTTTTGATCCTTGTTCAGAGAAAAATAAAAAAATAGTGAAAATAAAAAAAGTTTGATTCCTACTAGTGCCTTTTGGAAAAATCAGTGAAAAATTCAGGAAAAAAAAGGAAAATTCCGGGTTATTTGCTTGTTCTGTGCGTTCTTTCCATCGTCCTTTGTTTTCACCTTGTTGCGCTACGTCTCGACACGTCTTAGCCAGCAGTTGTGATTTGTACTTTGGATCCGGATTGAACAATAGCTAATTTCCACTCGTTAATTGCTAATCCTTGTTGTCATATTGTGTGCCTACCCATAGCTCCACATATTCTTCTATCAGCACCGGTTCATCTTGCAACTGTTACCCATGCTCAACAATAGATTGCTTCGCGCTGTTTGGTTTCATCAAAATTACTAAAAAATTCAGGAAAATAAAGAAAAAAATTGACAAAGTTTTTGCACGCTTTTCAGAGAACGTGCTGTATTTCTGTAGACCGCATCCCACCTCAGTTGTAGGTGCCAATTTTTGTGGTTGCATCTTTTTTGATCCTTGTTCAGAGAAAAATAAAAAAATGGTGAAAAAATAAAAAAGTTTGATTCCTACTAGTGCCTTTTGGAAAAATCAGTGAAAAATTCAGGAAGAAAAGGAAAATTTCGGGTTATTTGCTTTTTCTGTGCGTTCTTTCCATCGTCCTTTGTTTTCACCTTGTTGCGCTACGTCTCGACACGTCTTAGCTAGCAGCTGTGATTTGTACTTTGGATCCAGATTGAACAATTGCTAATCTGCACTCGTTAATTGGTAATCCTTGCTGTCATATTGTGTGCCTACCCACAGCTCCTCATATTCTTCTATCCGCATAGGTTCATCTTGCAACTGTTACCCACGCTCAACAATAGATTGCTTCGCCCTGTTTGGTTTCATCAAAATTACCAAAAAAATTCAGGAAAATAAAGAAAAAATTTGTCAAAGTTTTTGCACCCTTTTCAAAGAATGTGTTGTATTTCTGTAGACCGCATCCCACCTCAGTTGTAGGTGCCAATTTTTGTGGTTGCATCTTTTTTGATCCTTGTTCAGAGAAAAATAAAAAAATGGTGAAAAAATAAAAAAGTTTTATTCATACTAGTGCCTTTTTGAAAAATCAGTGAAAAATTCAGGAAGAAAAGGAAAATTCCGGGTTATTTGCTTGTTCTGTGCGTTCTTTCCATCGTCCTTTGTTTTCACCTTGTTGCGCTACGTCTCGACACATCTTAGCTAGCAGCTGTGATTTGTACTTTGGATCCGGAGTGAACAATCGCTAATCTGCACTCGTTAATTGGTAATCCTTGCTGTCATATTGTGTGCCTACCCATAGCTCCACATATTCTTCTATTCGAACAGGTTCATCTTGCAACTGTTACCCACGCTCAACAATAGATTGCTTCGCCCTGTTTGGTTTCATCAAAATTTCCAAAAAAATCAGGAAAATAAAGAAAAAAATTGTCAATGTTTTTGCACGCTTTTCAGAGAATGTGTTGTATTTCTGTAGACCGCATCCCACCTCAGTTGTAGGTGCCAATTTTTATGGTTGCATCTTTTTTTAGCCTTGTTCAGAGAAAAATAAAAAAACGGTGAAAAGATAAAAAAGTTTTATTCATACTAGTGCCTTTTGGAAAAATCAGTGAAAAATTCAGGAAGAAAAGGAAAATTCCGTTTTATTTGCTTGTTCTGTGCGTTCTTTCCATCGTCCTTTGTTTTCACCTTCTTGCGCTACGTCTCGACACGTCTTAGCTAGCAGCTGTGATTTGTACTTTGGATCCGGAGTGAACAATCGCTAATCTGCACTCGTTAATTGCTAATCCTTGCTGTCATATTGTGTGCCTACCCATAGCTCCACATATTCTTCTATCCGAACAGGTTCATCTTGCAACTGTTACCCACGCTCAACAATAGATTGCTTCGCCCTGTTTGGTTTCATCAAAATTGCCAAAAAAAATCAGGTAAATAAAGAAAAAAATTATCAAAGTTTTTGCATGCTTTTCAGAGAAGGTGCTGTATTTCTGTAGACCGTATCCCACCTCAGTCGTAGGTGCCAATTTTTATGGTTGCATCTTTTTTTATCCTTGTTCAGAGAAAAAAAATGGTGAAAAGATAAAAAAGTTTGATTCCTACTAGTGCCTTTTGGAAAAATCAGTGGAAAATTCAGGAAGAAAAGGAAAATTCCGGGTTATTTGCTTGTTCTTTGCGTTCTTTCCATCGTCCTTTGTTTTCATCTTGTTGCGCTACGTCTCGACACGTCTTAGCCAGCAGCTGTGATTTGTACTTTGGATCCGGATTGAACAATCGCTAATCTACACTCGTTAATTGGTAATCCTTGCTGTCATATTGTGTGCGTACCCATAGCTCCACATATTCTTCTATCTGCACAGGTTCATCTTGCAACTGTTACCCATGCTCAACAATAGATTGCTTCGCCCTATTTGGTTTCATCAAAATTCTTAAAAAAATTCAGGAAAATAAAGAAAAAAATTGTTAAAGTTTTTGCACACTTTTCAGAGAACGTGCTGTATTTTTGTAGACCGCATCCCACCTCAGTTGTAGGTGCCAATTTTTGTGGTTGCATCTTTTTTGATCCTTGTTCAGAGAAAAATAAAAAAATGGTGAAAAAATAAAAAAGTTTGATTCCTACTAGTGCCTTTTGGAAAAATCAGTGAAAAATTCAGGAAGAAAAGGAAAATTCCGGGTTATTTGCTTGTTCTGTGCGTTCTTTCCATCGTCCTTTGTTTTCACCTTGTTGTGCTACGTCCGACACGTCTTAGCCAGCAGCTGTGATTTGTACTTTGGATCCGGATTGAACAATCGCTAATCTGCACTCGTTAATTGCTAATCCTTGCTGTCATATTGTGTGCCTACCCATAGCTCCACGTATTCTTCTATCAGCACAGGTTCATCTTGCAACTGCTACCCACGCTCAACAATAGATTGCTTTGCCCTGTTTGGTTTTATCAAAATTACCAAAAAAATTCAGGAAAATAAAGAAAAAAAATTGTCAAAGTTTTTGCACGCTTTTTAGAGAACGTGCTGTATTTTTGTAGACCGCATCGCACCTCAGTTGTAGGTGGCAATTTTTGTGGTTGCATCTTTTTTGATCCTTGTTCAGAGAAAATAAAAAAAAATAGTGAAAAAATAAAAAAATTTGATTCCTACTAGTGCCTTTTGGAAAAATCAGTGAAAAATTCAGGAAGAAAAGGAAAATTCCGGGTTATTTGCTTGTTCTGTGCGTTCTTTCCATCGTCCTTTGTTTTCACCTTGTTGCGCTACGTCTCGACACGTCTTAGCCAGCAGCTGTGATTTGTACTTTGGATCCGGATTGAACAATTGCTAATCTGCACTCGTTAATTGCTAATCCTTGCTGTCATATTGTGTGCCTACCCATAGCTCCACATATTCTTCTATCTGCACAGGTTCATCTTGCAACTGTTACCCATGCTCAACAATAGATTGCTTCGCCCTGTTTGGTTTCATCAAAATTACCAAAAAAATTTAGGAAAATAAAGAAAAAAATTGTCAAAGTTTTTGCACGCCTTTTAGAGAACGTGCTGTATTTCTGTAGACCGCATCCCACCTCAGTTGTAGGTGCCAATTTTTGTGGTTGCATCTTTTTTGATCCTATTTCAGAGAAAAATAAAAAAAATGGTGAAAAAATAAAAAAGTTTGATTCCTACTAGTGCCTTTTGGAAAAATCAGTGAAAAAATCAGGAAGAAAAGGAAAATTCCGGGTTATTTGCTTGTTCTGTGCGTTCTTTCCATCGTCCTTTGTTTTCACCTTGTTGCGCTACGTCTCAACACGTCTTAGCCAGCAGCTGTGATTTGTACTTTGGATCCGGATTGAACAATCGCTAATCTGCACTCGTTAATTGCTAATCCTTGCTGTTATATTGTGTGCCTACGCATAGCTCCACATATTCTTCTATCAGCACAGGTTCATCTTGCAACTGCTACCCACGCTCAACAATAGATTGCTTTGCCCTGTTTGGTTTCATCAAAATTACCAAAAAAATTCAGGAAAATAAAGAAAAAAATTGTCAAAGTTTTTGCACGCTTTTTCAGGAGAACGTGTTGTATTTCTGTAGTCCGCATCCCACCTCAGTTGTAGGTGCCAATTTTTGTGGTTGCATCTTTTTTAATCCTTGTTGAGAGAAAAATAAAAAATGGTGAAAAAATAAAAAAGTTTGATTCCTACTAGTGCCTTTTGGAAAAATCAGTGAAAAATTAAGGAAAAAAGGAAAATTCCGGGTTATTTGCTTGTTCTGCGCGTTCTTTCCATCATCCTTTGTTTTCACCTTATTGTGCTACGTCTCGACACGTCTTAGCCAGCAGCTGTGATTTGTACTTTGGATCCGGATTGAACAATCGCTAATCTGCACTCGTTAATTGGTAATCCTTGCTGTCATATTGTGTGCCTACCCATAGCTCCATATATTCTTCTATCTGCACAGGTTCATCTTGCAACTGTTACCCATGCTCAACAATAGATTGCTTCGCCCTGTTTGGTTTCATCAAAATTACCAAAAAAATTTAGGAAAATAAAGAAAAAAATTATCAAAGTTTTTGCACGCCTTTCAGAGAACGTGCTGTATTTCTGTAGACCGCATCCCACCTCAGTTGTAGGTGCCAATTTTTGTGGTTGCATCTTTTTTGATCCTTGTTCAGAGAAAAATAAAAAAATGGTGAAAAAATAAAAAAGTTTGATTCCTACTAGTGCCTTTTGGAAAAATCAGTGAAAAATTGAGGAAGAAAAGGAAAATTCCGGGTTATTTGCTTGTTCTGTGCGTTCTTTCAATCGTCCTTTGTTTTCACCTTGTTGCGCTACGTCTCGACACGTCTTAGCCAGCAGCTGTGATTTGTACTTTGGATCCGGATTGAACAATCGCTAATCTGCACTCGTTAATTGCTAATCCTTGCTGTCATATTGTGTGGCTACGCATAGCTCCACATATTCTTCTATCAGCACAGGTTCATCTTGCAACTGCTACCCACGCTCAACAACAGATTGCTTTGCCCTGTTTGGTTTCATCAAAATTAACAAAAAAATTCAGGAAAATAAAGAAAAAAATTGTCAAAGTTTTTGCACGCTTTTCAGAGAACGTGCTGTATTTTTGTAGACCGCATCCCACCTCAGTTGTAGGTGCCAATTTTTGTGGTTGCATTTTTTTTGATCCTTGTTCAGAGAAAAATAAAAAAAATGGTGAAAAAATAAAAAAGTTTGATTCCTACTAGTGCCTTTTGGAAAAATCAGTGAAAAATTCAGGAAAAAAAGGAAAATTCTGGGTTATTTACTTGTTTTGTGCGTTCTTTCCATCGTCCTTTGTTTTCACCTTGTTGCGCTACGTCTCGACACGTCTTAGCCAGCAGTTGTGATTTGTACTTTGGATCCGGATTGAATAATCGCTAATCTGCACTCGTTAATTGCTAATCCTTGCTGTCAAATTGTGTGCTTACCCATAGCTCCACATATTCTTGTGTCAGTACAGGTTCATCTTGCAACTTTTACCGACGCTCAACAACAGATTGCTTCGCCCTGTTTGGTTTCATCAAAATTGCCAACAAAATTCAGGAAAATAAAGAAAAAAAATTGTCAAAGTTTTTACACGCTTTTCAGAGAACGTGTTGTATTTCTGTAGACCACATCCCACCTCAGTTGTAGGTGCCAATTTTTGTGGTTGCATCTTTTTTGATCCTTGTTCAGAGAAAAATAAAAAAATAGTGAAAATAAAAAAAGTTTGATTCCTACTAGTGCCTTTTGGAAAAATCAGTGAAAAATTCAGGAAAAAAAGGAAAATTCCGGGTTATTTGCTTGTTCTGTGCGTTCTTTCCATCGTCCTTTGTTTTCACCTTGTTGCGCTACGTCTCGACACGTCTTAGCCAGCAGCTGTGATTTGTACTTTGGATCCGGATTGAACAATCGCTAATCTGCACTCGTTAATTGGTAATCCTTGTTGTCATATTGTGTGCCTACCCATTGCTCCACATATTCTTCTATCTGCACAGGTTCATCTTGCAACTGTTACCCATGCTCAACAATAGATTGCTTCGCCCTGTTTGGTTTCATCAAAATTACCAAAAAAATTTAGGAAAATAAAGAAAAAAATTGTCAAAGTTTTTGCACGCCTTTCAGAGAACGTGCTGTATTTCTGTAGACCGCATCCCACCTCAGTTGTAGGTGCCAATTTTTGTGGTTGCATCTTTTTTTATCCTTGTTCAGAGAAAAATAAAAAAATGGTGAAAAAATAAAAAAGTTTGATTCCTACTAGTGCCTTTTGGAAAATCAGTGAAAAATTCAGGAAGAAAAGGAAAATTTCGGGTTATTTGCTTGTTCTGTGCGTTCTTTCAATCGTCCTTTGTTTTCACCTTGTTGCGCTACGTCTCGACACGTCTTAGCCAGCAGCTGTGATTTGTACTTTGGATCCGGATTGAACAATCGCTAATCTACACTCGTTAATTGCTAATCCTTGCTGTCATATTGTGTGCCTACGCATAGCTCCACATATTCTTCTATCAGCACAGGTTCATCTTGCAACTGCTACCCACGCTCAACAATAGATTGCTTTGCCCTGTTTGGTTTCATCAAAATTACCAAAAAAATTCAGGAAAATAAAGAAAAAATTTGTCAAAGTTTTTGCACGCTTTTTCAGGAGAACGTGTTGTATTTCTGTAGTCCGCATCCCACCTCAGTTGTAGGTGCCAATTTTTGTGGTTGCATCTTTTTTGATCCTTGTTTAGAGAAAAATAAAAAAATGGTGAAAAAATAAAAAAGTTTGATTCCTTCTAGTGCCTTTTGGAAAAATCATTGAAAAATTAAGGAAAAAAAGGGAAATTCTGGGTTATTTGCTTGTTCTATGCGTTCTTTCCATCGTCCTTTGTTTTCACCTTGTTGCGCTACGTCTCGACACGTCTTAGCCAGCAGCTGTGATTTGTACTTTGGATCCAGATTGAACAATCGCTAATCTGTACTCGTTAATTGCTAATCCTTGTTGTCATATTATGTGCCTACCCATAGCTCCACATATTCTTCTATCAGCACAGGTTCATCTTGCAACTGTTACCCACGCTCAACAATAGATTGCTTCGCCCTGTTTGGTTTCATCAAAATTCTTAAAAAAATTCAGGAAAATAAAGAAAAAAATTGTTAAAGTTTTTGCACGCTTTTTAGAGAACGTGCTGTATTTTTGTAGACCGCATCCCACCTCAGTTGTAGGTGCCAATTTTTGTGGTTGCATCTTTTTTGATCCTTGTTCAGAGAAAAATAAAAAAAATGGTGAAAAAATAAAAAAGTTTGATTCCTACTGGTGCCTTTTGGAAAAATCAGTGAAAAATTCAGGAAAAAAAGGAAAATTCTGGGTTATTTACTTGTTTTGTGCGTTCTTTCCATCGTCCTTTGTTTTCACCTTGTTGCGCTACGTCTCGACACGTCTTAGCCAGCAGCTGTGATTTGTACTTTGGATCCGGATTGAACAATCGCTAATCTGCACTCGTTAATTGCTAATCCTTGCTGTCAAATTGTGTGCCTACCCATAGCTCCACATATTCTTGTATCAGTACAGGTTCATCTTGCAACTTTTACCGACGCTCAACAACAGATTGCTTCGCCCTGTTTGGTTTCATCAAAATTCTTAAAAAAATTCAGGAAAATAAAGAAAAAAATTGTTGAAGGTTTTGCACGCTTTTCAGAGAACGTGCTGTATTTTTGTAGATCGCATCCCACCTCAGTTGTAGGTGCCAATTTTTGTGGTTGCATCTTTTTTGATCCTTGTTCAGAGAAAAATAAAAAAAATGGTGAAAAAATAAAAAAGTTTGATTCCTACTAGTGCCTTTTGGAAAAATCAGTGAAAAATTCAGGAAGAAAAGGAAAATTTTGGGTTATTTGCTTGTTCTGTGCGTTCTTTCAATCGTCCTTTGTTTTCACCTTGTTGTGCTACGTCTCGACACGTCTTAGCCAACAGCTGTGATTTGTACTTTGGATCCGGATTGAACAATCGCTAATCTGCACTCGTTAATTGCTAATCCTTGCTGTCATATTGTGTGCCCACGCATAGCTCCACATATTCTTCTATCAGCACAGGTTCATCTTGCAACTGCTACCCACGCTCAACAATAGATTGCTTTGCCCTGTTGGTTTCATCAAAATTACCAAAAAAATTCAGGAAAATAAAGAAAAAAAATTGTCAAAGTTTTTACACGCTTTTCAGAGAACGTGTTGTATTTCTGTAGACCACATCCCACCTTAGTTGTAGGTGCCCATTTTTGTGGTTGCATCTTTTTTGATCCTTGTTCAGAGAAAAATAAAAAAAATGGTGAAAAAATAAAAAAGTTTGATTCCTACTGGTGCCTTTTGGAAAAATCAGTGAAAAATTCAGGAAAAAAGGAAAATTCTGGGTTATTTACTTGTTTTGTGCGTTCTTTCCATCGTCCTTGGTTTTCACCTTGTTGCGCTACGTCTCAACACGTCTTAGCCAGCAGCTGTGATTTGTACTTTGGATCCGGATTGAACAATCGCTAATCTGCACTCGTTAATTGCTAATCCTTGCTGTCAAATTGTGTGCCTACCCATAGCTCCACATATTCTTGTATAAGTACAGGTTCATCTTGCAACTTTTACCGACGCTCAACAACAGATTGCTTCGCCCTGTTTGGTTTCATCAAAATTCTTAAAAAAATTCAGGAAAATAAAGAAAAAAATTGTTAAAGTTTTTGCACGCTTTTCAGAGAACGTGCTGTATTTTTGTAGACCGCATCCCACCTCAGTTGTAGGTGCCAATTTTTGTGGTTGCATCTTTTTTTATCCTAGTTCAGAGAAAAATAAAAAAATGGTGAAAAAATTAAAAAGTTTGATTCCTACTAGTGCCTTTTGGAAAAATCAGTGAAAAATTCAGGAAAAAAAGGAAAATTCTGGGTTATTTACTTGTTCTGTGCGTTCTTTCCATCGTCCTTTGTTTTCACCTTGTTGCGCTACGTCTCGACACATCTTAGCCAGCAGCTGTGATTTGTACTTTGGATCCGGATTGAACAATTGCTAATCTGCACTCGTTAATTGCTAATCCTTGCTGTCATATTGTGTGCCTACCCATAGCTCCACATATTCTTGTATCAGTACAGGTTCATCTTGCAACTTTTACCGACGCTCAACAACAGATTGCTTCGCCCTGTTTGGTTTCATCAAAATTGCCAAAAAAATTCAGGAAAATAAAGAAAAAAAATTGTCAAAGTTTTTACACGCTTTTCAGAGAACGTGTTGTATTTCTGTAGACCACATCCCACCTCAGTTGTAGGTGCCAATTTTTGTGGTTGCATCTTTTTTGATCCTTGTTCAGAGAAAAATAAAAAAAATGGTGAAAAAATAAAAAAGTTTGATTCCTACTTGTGCCTTTTGGAAAAATCTAGGAAAAATTTAGGAAAAAGGAAAATTCCGGGTTATTTTCTTGTTCTGTGCGTTCTTTCCGTCGTCCTTTGTTTTCACCTTGTTGCGCTACATCTCGACACGTCTTAGCCAGCAGCTGTGATTTGTACTTTGGATCCGGATTGAACAATCGCTAATCTGCACTCGTTAATTGGTAATCCTTGCTGTCATATTGTGTGCCTACCCATAGCTCCACATATTCATCTATCTGCACAGGTTCATCTTGCAACTGTTACCCATGCTCAACAATAGATTGCTTCACCCTGTTTGGTTTCATCAAAATTACCAAAAAAATTTAGGAAAATAAAGAAAAAAATTGTCAAAGTTTTTGCACGCCTTTCAGAGAACGTGCTGTATTTCTGTAGACCGCATCCCACCTCAGTTGTAGGTGCCAATTTTTGTGGTTGCATCTTTTTTGATCCTTGTTCAGAGAAAAATAAAAAAATGGTGAAAAAATAAAAAAGTTTGATTCCTACTAGTGCCTTTTGGAAAAATCAGTGAAAAATTCAGGAAGAAAAGGAAAATTCCGGGTTATTTACTTGTTCTGTGCGTTCTTTCAATCGTCCTTTGTTTTCACCTTGTTGCGCTACGTCTCGACACGTCTTAGCCAGCAGCTGTGATTTGTACTTTGGATCCGGATTGAACAATCGCTAATCTGCACTCGTTAATTGCTAATCCTTGCTGTCATATTGTGTGCCTACGCATAGCTCCACATATTCTTCTATCAGCACAGGTTCATCTTGCAACTGCTACCCACGCTCAACAACAGATTGCTTTGCCCTGTTTGGTTTCATCAAAATTACCAAAAAATTCAGGAAAATAAAGAAAAAAATTGTCAAAGTTTTTGCACGCTTTTTCAGGAGAACGTTTTGTATTTCTGTAGTCCGCATCCCACCTCAGTTGTAGGTGCCAATTTTTGTGGTTGCATATTTTTTGATCCTTGTTCAGAGAAAAATAAAAAAATGGTGAAAAAATAAAAAAGTTTGATTCCTACTTGTGCCTTTTGGAAAAATCAGTGAAAAATTAAGGAAAAAAGGAAAATTCCGGGTTATTTGCTTGTTCTGTGCGTTCTTTCCATCGTCCTTTGTTTTCACCTTGTTGTGCTACGTCTCGACACGTCTAAGCCAGCAGCTGTGATTTGTACTTTCGATCCGGATTGAACAATCGCTAATCTGCACTCGTTAATTGCTAATCCTTGCTGTCATATTGTGTGCCTACCCATAGCTCCACATATTCTTCTATCCGCACAGGTTCATCTTGCAACTGTTACCCACGCTCAACAATAGATTGCTTCGCCCTGTTTGGTTTCATCAAAATTACCAAAAAAATTCAGGAAAATAAAGAAAAAAATTGTCAAAGTTTTTACACGCTTTTCAGAGAACGTGTTGTATTTCTGTAGACCACATCCCACCTCAGTTGTAGGTGCCAATTTTTGTGGTTGCACCTTTTTTGATCCTTGTTCAGAGAAAAATAAAAAATAGTGATAATAAAAAAAGTTTGATTCCTACTAGTGCCTTTTGGAAAAATCAGTGAAAAATTCAGGAAAAAAGGAAAATTCCGGGTTATTTGCTTGTTCTGTGCGTTCTTTCCATCGTCCTTTGTTTTCACCTTGTTGCGCTACGTCTCGACACATCTTAGCCAGCAGCTGTGATTTGTACTTTGGATCCGGATTGAACAATCGCTAATCTGCACTCGTTAATTGGCAATCCTTGCTGTCATATTGTGTGCCTAACCATAGCTCCACATATTCTTCTATCTGCACAGGTTCATCTTGCAACGGTTACCCATGCTCAACAATAGATTGCTTTGCCCTGTTTGGTTTCATCAAAATTACCAAAAAAATTTAGGAAAATAAAGAAAAAAATTGTCAAAGTTTTTGCACGCCTTTCAGAGAACGTGCTGTATTTCTGTAGATCGCATCCCACCTCAGTTGTAGGTGCCAATTTTTGTGGTTGCATCTTTTTTGATCCTTGCTCAGAGAAAAATAAAAAAATGGTGAAAAAATAAAAAAGTTTGATTCCTACTAGTGCCTTTTGAAAAAATCAGTGAAAAATTCAGGAAGAAAAGGAAAATTCCGGGTTATTTGCTCGTTCTGTGCGCTCTTTCAATCGTCCTTTGTTTTCACCTTGTTGCGCTACGTCTCGACACGTCTTAGCCAGCAGCTGTGATTTGTACTTTGGATCCGGATTGAACAATCGCTAATCTGCACTCGTTAATTGCTAATCCTTGCTATCATATTGTGTGCCTACGCATAGCTCCACATATTCTTCTATCAGCACAGGTTCATCTTGCAACTGCTACCCACACTCAACAACAGATTGCTTTGCCCTGTTTGGTTTCATCAAAATTACCAAAAAAATTCAGGAAAATAAAGAAAAAAATTGTCAAAGTTTTTGCATGCTTTTTCAGGAGAACGTGTTGTATTTCTGTAGTCCGCATCCCACCTCAGTTGTAGGTGCCAATTTTTGTGGTTGCATCTTTTTTTATCCTTGTTCAGAGAAATATAAAAAATGGTGAAAAAATAAAAAAGTTTGATTCCTACTAGTGCCTTTTGGAAAATTCAGTGAAAAATTAAGGAAAAAAGGAAAATTCCGGGTTATTTGCTTGTTCTGTGCATTCTCTCCATCGTCCTTTGTTTTCACCTTGTTGCGCTACGTCTCGACACGTCTTAGCCAGCAGCTGTGATTTGTACTTTGGATCCAGATTGAAGAATCGCTAATCTGTACTCGTTAATTGCTAATCCTTGTTGTCATATTGTGTGCCTACCCATAGCTCCACATATTCTTCTATCAGCACAGGTTCATCTTGCAACTGTTACCCACGCTCAACAATAGATTGCTTCACCCTGTTTGGTTTCATCAAAATTCTTAAAAAAATTCAGGAAAATAAAGAAAAAATTGTTAAAGTTTTTGCACGCTTTTCAGAGAAAGTGCTGTATTTTTGTAGACCGCATCCCACCTCAGTTGTAGGTGCCAATTTTTGTGGTTGCATCTTTTTTGATCCTTGTTCAGAGAAAAATAAAAAAAATGGTGAAAAAATAAAAAAGTTTGATTCCTACTAGTGCCTTTTGGAAAAATCAGTGAAAAATTCAGGAAAAAAAGGAAAATTCTGGGTTATTTACTTGTTCTGTGCGTTCTTTCCATCGTCCTTTGTTTTCACCTTGTTGCGCTACGTCCCGACACGTCTTAGCCAGCAGCTATAATTTGTACTTTGGATCCGGACTGAACAGTCTCTAATCTGCACTCGTTAATTGCTAATCCTTGCTGTCAAATTGTGTGCCTACCCATAGCTCCACATATTCTTGTATCAGTACAGGTTCATCTTGCAACTTTTACCGACGCTCAACAATAGATTGCTTCGCCCTGTTTGGTTTCATCAAAATTGCCAAAAAAATTCAGGAAAATAAAGAAAAAAAATTGTCAAAGTTTTTGCACGCTTTTAAGAGAACGTGTTGTATTTATGTAGACCGCATCCCACCTCAGTTGTAGGTGCCAAATTTTGTGGTTGCATCTTTTTTGATCCTTGCTTAGAGAAAAATAAAAAAATGGTGAAAAAATAAAAAGTTTGATTCCTACTAGTGCCTTTTGGAAAAATCAGTGAAAAATTCAGGAAAAAAAGGAAAATTCTGGGTTATTTACTTGTTCTGTGCGTTCTTTCCATCGTCCTTTGTTTTCACCTTGTTGCGCTACGTCTCGACACGTCTTAGCCAGCAGCTGTGATTTGTACTTTGCATCCGGATTGAACAATCGCTAATCTACACTCGTTAATTGCTAATCCTTGCTGTCATATTGTGTGCCTACCCATAGCTCCACATATTCTTCTATCAGTACAGGTTCATCTTGCAACTTTTACCGACGCTCAACAACAGATTGCTTCGCCCTGTTTGGTTTCATCAAAATTGCCAAAAAAATTCAGGAAAATAAAGAAAAAAAATTGTCAAAGTTTTTACACGCTTTTCAGAGAACATGTTGTATTTCTGTAGACCACATCCCACTGTTGACACTAGCTAACACCACTTGAATACTAGGTTGTCATCCCTAGCATGGTGCTAGAGCGTACTAAGGTATTTATAAACATAAAGGCTCTCTAGAACATAATCTATTCTATCCGCAAGCGCACAGATAAAATACCTCATTGTAGCATTTCACCAGGATAAGTATTCCAGGTATCGTTATTTATAATTTTGCTTAAGAGAACGGCGAAAGCGAAAACAGGGGTAAAATGTATGAAGGCTTAGACTAGAGATAAACTTGCAAGAACATGATTACTACTGAGAAACTCGCCACACAGTCACTTGCTTTGGCAGGGGGTAAGCCATAATAATAAAGATAATGAAATATAAGCTCATGGGTAAATAACACACCGATTAGAAATAGACTACTCCACATAAATGTAAGGTGACGTCGGACTAGCAAGAGAATGGATTCTAAGTATCTACTATTTACTAAGTCATAATCTACTCTAAGCATCTACAAGATCATATATAGCACAAAAGACTCTTCATTCATGTATAAGGAACATTGCTAAAGTAAATCAGAACATAGCAAGACTTACTCCGCAATACACATTCTGCATGTCCTATCAACGGAGGGTGGACTATATAAGAATCAACGAAGCTGTCACCATCGCGAACTACCACACGACCCGGCCAATAGGATACATTTGCAGGTAAATAACATCTAAGCACCACGCCTACATGTGATCTACCACTTAACTCCCACGTGAAAAGAGCTAAGCGCTTTGCAAACTCATGCATGAACTCATCATCAATCATAACTATATCACTTATAGAACTAGAGCAAACTAGGAACATAATAAATAAAGACATAATGCAATTAGAATAAAGTCATAGAGAAAGATATGAAATAATACCAATCTTTATTGACGAAGATCCGAAATCCAGAGCGCTAGGCCCTACTTCTCTAATTCTATCTAATCAATCCTATAAAACTTGAAAGAATTGGGAGTAGCTAAATCTAATTCTCTACGGGAGAGATTTTCTAAACCCTAAACTTGATGGCTTCCTCTGATAATGATTTCTCCTCCTCCCCTAGGGTGGAGAGGCCCTACTTATATAGCCCCCTCAAATGATCGTGGGCCGTCGGATCAAACCGACATTAATCGCACGGTTTTCCTTGATTCTTTAGGTCGGTGGAGCATAATCCGCGAAGTTGACGCTGATTAGCCACGGGAGTAGGGTGGCCGCCCCAAACCCTAGGGCGGGCGCCCTGGGCTGGGCCCCGTTCGGCCTCCCGTTCGTTCACGTGTCTTCTGGAGTCTTCTAGATGATAGAAAATTAGCGCACATGTTAATATCTCTATGTAAACCCGACGTGTGGGCCTTCTCTCCGTATTTTCTGATAACCCCCTACAGAAATAGACAAACACCAAAACTCGTGGAATTCTATCAGATAAAACCCTAATTCTAGATGTCTAGTGCATATTGATCCTTTTCCATGTTTAGTTGACAATTAAATTTGATACTTAAGGATCGTCAACAAACTCCCCCAAGCTTACCCTTTGCTCGTCCCTGAGCAAACAACTAAAACTCAGATGGATCAGGAGTTGCTTTGATGTTTTCTTTCCTGACAGGCACACATGCTTTCATATAAAATTCTCCCAGATTAGAGAGAAGTGTCTTGGGGATTAGCACCTGTACTTAAGCCTTAGGTAATTGAAAGACAAAATAATTAAGCCAAGCACTATTCCTCCTGTCTATACCTCACCTTTGTTCTGGAGTTTTACATAAGTTTTCAAAATAAAGCTCAGAGTTCCTAGACATGATTCACTTCAACAGCCCATACATATGTTTAATCAAACTGCGGATCCAAAGGAACTCAACATACAATTAAATCAAGATGTGCATCTGTGGTGGAGTAAATAATAGTGATGGTGATGATAAAACTTATCGCTTACTGTTCCTCATATTGCTATCTCTCCTCCTCTCTTGATCTTTTATTGGGAGAGAACATGGGCTATCTCTTTTTTTAGGTGGGTAGTAAATACCCCTAATTCTACTGTCGGACATTTGTCCATTTTTTCCGCTCAGGTGGGTATCTTTGTACCCCTAATTCTACTGTTAGACACTTGTCCATTTTTACCTCTCGTCTCACTCTTTTTCTTTTTTTTCGAGGTTCCGGGCACTTGCCCCTTTTTATTTCCTCGCATATTTTTGCATAGCCCATGTCTCTTTCTGCATTTGATCTTTTAGGAGAGAGAGAATAACAATACTTTGGGACAGTGAGTGATAACAATATTTTTAACAGATTTTTAATGATTGGTGTAATAGATGTGTGCAAGTGAGTATCTTGATTTAACCACATGAAAAGCTCCTAAGGATCTACACAGCTCAATGAAACTCGAAAGATACAGCAATTATAGCAAGTATGGCTGTGGTAAGAACGTTATGCTAGGAACTCATCATGTGATTTGCAGGTTTTTTTATTCAAAATAAATTTCCAGAACTTAGTGTTGTAAGAACAAGATAAACAGCAGCTCAAACTTTATATCATGTCTTATCTTTTACCTGGACTTTAGTTATAGGCTCATGTTCCCACAGATAGTAAATTTCAGATTTTAGCAAGTCTTGGGAGAACTCTAATATAAAAGCTAGGCACTTGAAGGTAAGTAAACAGAGCAACTGTTCATCATTTCCATCATACATATTTTTGGATTTTCTTCATTTATGTCTAGAGATTGAACTAAACAGGAAAATAAAGCACACTTATCTACACACTCTTTTTATTTGGTTTTCATTTTTTAGGAATGCAGTAAATTAAGAAAGAAAATATTTATTGGGTTTTCTAAGTTTTTTTAAGATATAAATATCTAAAACAAAAAAAGAAAAACTGAAAAGTAAATAGGAAAAACAATTAAAACTCACTCGATAACTGGGGAGGAACTCCCCCAAGCTGGTTGTTGTCGTGGCTCTCTTCACTCAATGTTGAAGTAGCGCAGCATGGTCGTGACGTTGTTGTTCAAGGTTGTGGTGTCTTCCCTTATTGCTTGCACTCTAGTGGCTTGCTCCTGGTTCCATTTTTGTTGCTCCTCCAGGAGTCTTCCGTGCTCTGCTTGTGTAGTGCGGATGTCGAGGAGAGTGTTGTCGGTGCGGGTGTAGAAGGTGGCAGTCTCTTGGTAGTAGTCCCCCGAGAAGGCGTAGGAGGCGTCGGAGTATCTTCCTGTATCAAACTGGGGCTGGGGCCTAGACCCTGAAGCTCCATATGGGTCAGTGGAGTACCTTCTTGTAAAAGGCGGGTTCTCCCACTGGTGATATTATCCCTCCGGCCATGTCTCTTGTGGTGGTTCTTCTGGCTGGACGTGTCGCGCCCATGGGTCCCGAAGAACTCTGGGGTTGTAATCATTATAGTGCAGATGTGCTGCCTCTTCTGGCCCGGGATCAGCTCCTTGCCATGTATGTTCCTGATGGGTGGCCATCCTTGCGGATGCCGCGCGCTGTGGAGCTCTCCGGTTCACCGGTGCTGCAGTCTCAATCAAATAATTTCGAACAGAATATATGCCAAGGTCTGGGTTAGGTAACCGAACCTTGGTGTTGTTGTCATACAGCATGTACATTATCCCCGCTTCCCTTTTTAACATCCGTGCGTATCTAAAAGTGTCGTAGCCGTGATAAAATCTAGGTTCCTCAATGAACTCTAACGATGAATTTTCTAACAACTTAAGGCTAACGGCTAAACGAGTTATGAGTGAAGTACACCCGACAGGTCCCTGAAGAGTAGGTGTGCCAAGCCAATGGGCAACTAAAAGAGTAACAGGTGAAACTTGGATTTTGTTTATGGCGGCATAAATGAGTTGTAGATCTCCCATACGCACCTTTCTCAAGTCATCACGAAAGAAAAAATTGTACCCGAGCCATTTGTGGAACATCCGGAGTGTAGGATGCTCCCTGTCGCTGGTTCGGGGTTGGTAAAAGAGTTCGTCCCTAGAGATTTCTCTCCAAAACTGATGTTTCTCAAAATTGGGCAAGCCGGAGTCAAGGTCCAGAATGCTCCGTGGAGGAAAACCGAGGTGATTACTCAGCTCTCTCCAGGATAGCATAATGTCCTGCTTGAACATCCGAAAAGAAATTCCCCCCTCACAATATTGTAACGTGCAAAGAAATTCAATAGTAAGGAGACGGGAACCATGCTCAGTGATATTCCAAAAGTCCGTCCATCCTATCATTTGAAAAATTAAGTCAAATTCAGCAGCCATACCTGTCTCTTGGAGTAAGGCGAAATCGATGGTGGGAGTGTGAATGAATGTCTTGTTTTTCAACTACTGGAGAATCTCCTTCTCCCTGCGATTCCTGAGCCCAAGGTCTCCTGTCTTGAGTAGGACCTTGTTTGGTGCACCCGACGAAGACGATGGAGCTTGCGGAGGTGCCAGATCGACACTCATCTCCGACTAGCGTGAGGAGAGTCGAGACGAACTCCTCGTACCACTCCTAAGAGACTTGGCCGCGCTCTTTACTTTCTTAAACATCCTGCAGAATAATAGGGACAAACAGAAACTCGTGGAAATATGTGAGAAAAATATGTTAGTGGTTAGCTGTCCGAGAAGTCAGTCGTCCAGGGGTTAGTCGTCCGAGAGAATTATAAATTTTAGCAGCACTTCCCCCTAAACAACTTTTACTTCCGCTTGGGACAGCGGGAACACTAATTACTAGATGATCTCACTCTCTGTCTCAAAAATTTTCCAAACTCTCTTCCACTCTTTCTTTCCCTTTCCACTCTCCTTCTCACTCTCCCACTAGATCACTTCTTCTGAAAGTCGAGAGCTCAAGCTTGCATATGTTTTCTGGAATGTGTGTGGGATGAGAATGAGGTAGAGAGGTGGCCTTTTATAGTTGGAGCTGGGGGCAGGGCGGGCGCCCCACTTGAGTGCCCTCTATGGCTGAAACTTTCCCACTCCCTCACATGCTTCACTCCTACGCCAAATAATGCTGCATAGGTGGTGGTTGGTCGGTGGAAGTTGTCTGGTTGAGTGGAGATGAGTTGGTGGGTGAAATTATGTGTTATGATGTATGTGAGGTGTAGTGTATGACATATGGGACCAAAGGATGTGGGTCATGCTTCTAGAAGATTGCTATAAATAAATATAATGCAAGAAAAATTATGAGAATTGAAACTAAAAAATGATCATGGAAAAATATTTTTGTGCCTCCACAATAATTAATAATTATGGGTTTTTACACACCACAAATATTATTTATATGGGACTTTTGATTTTTATAATAATGCTATGGATGAGTATGACTAATGCAAGAATTAATTATGCAAAAAATTAAATGATGTGGATAAATACCGAATTACCTCCCGGCGAGGGTTTGGGAATTTTAGGTCCCCCAAGCTGGACCTCCAAATCTTTTTAAACTTCTGAATTGCCTTCCTCTGGAGATGGTGTCTCCAGTGGTTTCTCTTCGTGAACCTCCTCCACTGTAGAGTCTCTCTCTGGTCTGGGCTTGAATGTGAAGTGTTCTTCTTGTCCGTTTATGCTGAACTTGATTTCTCCCTTACTGACATCAATGTGGGCATTGGCGGTGCTCAGAAATGGCCTTCCAAGGATGATGGACACTTTTGAGTCGAGGTTCATGTCCAGTGCCACGAAGTCTACTGGCACAAGGAAATCTCTTATTCTGACTGGGATATTTTCTGCGATGCCCATCGGGTGTCGAACTGATTGATCTGCTAGTTGTAGGCACATTGATGTTGGTTCTAGGGTTGTGTGTTCAAGCTTCTTGTAGACTGATGCTGGCATCACACTGACACTTGCTCCGAGATCACAAAGTGCATTGTTAAAGTGCTGGTCTCCGATTGAGCAATCAATGGTAGGACATCCTGGATCTTTCTTCTTCCTTAGTGGTTGGTTGAGGATGGCCGCACTACATTCTTCTGTCAGCTTGATTACCTCAGTGGTGGGCAGTGGCCTCTTTTTGTTAAGAATATCTCTAATGTACTTCACATATGTGGGTACCTGTATGGCATCAAGTAGAGGTATGTTGACATATAACTTTTGAATGACCTCTACAAACTTACCAAACTGCTCATCCGACTATAGTCCTCTGTTTCTTCTGGGAAATGGCAAATAGTTGGTGTCGTGAAAATCTTTCCTCATTTCCCTAGTTCTTGATGGTTGTAGCAGATCTTCTGCTTCAACTGGTCTCTCTTCTTCTATCATTGCTGGTTGCACTGGAGCTGGTGTTTTTTGCTTCTCTCTTGGGTGTGGGGGATCTCTGGTAGATCTCCCTCCTCTAGTAGTTATGTTCTTTACCTGCTCAAGGTTAGTGGCAACAGGCAAGACAGCAGCTAGCTTAAGCTCTACCCTCTTATTAAGAGTGTTTTGCTCATCAAAGGCAGTTAATAGAAAATCCATTTTATTGTGTATATCTTTTAAAAATGATTCATTTGTATCTAGCCTTTGTTTGACTTCATCATTAGTTTTAGTTTGTTGAGCAATTATCTCCTTTAATGAAGGTTGTTTGAGAATATTACCTGAATTCATACCTTTGCTATTGGGTTGACTTGAGGTGGTTTGATATTTGTATACTGTCTCTATAGCCCTTTGATCTTCTTTGAACTTGGCCCTCTGGTCAATCCAATGGAGCAAATCTTCCATCTTAGTTGATAGTGCTTTTACTTCTTCTGGTATTTCTTCAGTTTGATGACAATGTTGAGTCTTGTCTTGGAACCAGCTTTGGTTTTCTGCTATCTTATCCAAAAGTGTCTCTGCTTTTCCAATTGTAAACTCCAAGAATGATCCTTCAGCAGATGCATCTAGGCACTCACGAGACTTTTGGGTTAATCCATGATAAAAGGTCTGCATAAGTAACCATTTGGCCATTCCATGGTGAGGACAATCTGATATGTATCCTTGAAAATGCTCCCATGCTTCTGGAATGGTTTCTGTCTTCTGCTGTTGGAAACTGACAATATTTCCTCTTAAGGCAGCTGTTTTGCCTATAGGGAAAAACTTTGATAGAAAGGCATCTGACAGGTTCGTCCAATTTTTGATGTTTGCTTGATTGGTGTAGAACCACTTCCTCGCCTTCCCTTCTAATGAAAATGGAAAGAGACGAAGTAGTATGACATCTTTGTCAACTCTGTTGATGCTAATTGTGCTTCCAATCTCCAAGAAGTTCTGCAAATGTGCACTAGCATCTTCGTGTGCCTTCCCACTGAATTGTGTAGCTTGCACCAAGTTGATGAGGTTTGACTTGAGCTCGAACTCAGGTACTCCTTCTTCTACTTCAAATCTTGGACCAGTAAGAATGTTCTCAAGACTTGGGGCAGAAAATTCCTGTAAGGTCTTCTGTGCCATCACTTCAACAATTGGTAGCTAGCTTCTTCTTCCTTGATTGCTTTGGTTCTGATGATGAAGAATTTAATTCACCAAAGTCAATCCTGATATACCCTGTAAAAAAATATAAACATAGGAAAACAACAGGGTGAACCTGCCAAAGCAGAGGTGCCTTGCTATGATTTCTCATTTATATAGTAGCTGTTATGCAATTATTTCTCAATAGTCTAGTCTAAAATTTTATTTGAATAACCTTGACCGACTTCCTGACTTTCCTTACCGTTCCCCGGCAATGGCGCCAGAAATGCTTGTTGACACTAGCTAACACCACTTGAATACTAGGTTGTCCTCCCTAGCATGGTGCTAGAGTGTACTAAGGTATTTATAAACATAAAGGCTCTCTAGAAAATAATCTATTCTATCCGCAAGCGCACAGATAAAATACCTCATTGTAGCATTTCACCAGGATAAGTATTCCAGGTATCGTTATTTATAATTTTGCTTAAGAGAACGGTGAAAGCAAAAACAGGGGTAAAATCTATCAAGGCTTAGACTAGAGATAAACTTGCAAGAACATGATTACTACTGAGAAACTCGTCACACAGTCACTTGCTTTAGCAGGGGGTAAGCCATAATAATAAAGATAATGAAATATAAGCTCATGGGTAAATAACACAGTGATTAGAAATAGACTACTCCACATAAATGTAAGGTGACGTCGGACTAGCAATAGAATGGATTCTAAGTATCTACTATTTACTAAGTCATAATCTACTCTAAGCATCTACAAGATCATATATAGCACAAAAGACTCTTCATTCATGTATAAGGAACATTGCTAAAGTAAATCAGAACATAGCAAGACTTACTCTGCAATACAAATTCTGCCTGTCCTATCAACGGAGGGTGGACTATATAAGAATCAACGAAGCTGTCACCATCGTGAACTACCACACGACCCGACCAATAGGATACATTTGCAGGTAAATAACATCTAAGCACCACGCCTACATGTGATCTACCACTTAACTCCCACGTGAAAAGAGCTAAGCGCTTTGCAAACTCATGCATGAACTCATCATCAATCATAACTATATCACTTATAGAACTAGAGCAAACTAGGAACATAATAAATAAAGACATAATGCAATTAGAATAAAGTCGTAGAGAAAGATATGAAATAATACCAATCTTTATTGACGAAGATCCGAAATCCAGAGCGCTAGGCCCTACTTCTCTAATTCTATCTAACCAATCCTATAAAACTTGAAAGAATTGAGAGTAGCTAAATCTAATTCTCTGCGGGAGAGAGTTTCTAAACCCTAAACTTGATGGCTTCCTCTGATAATGATTTCTCCTCCTCCCCTGGGGTGGAGAGGCCCTGCTTATATAGCCCCCTCAAATGATCGTGGGCCATCGGATCAAACCGACATTAATCGCACGGTTTTCCTTGATCCTTTAGGTCGGTGGAGCATAATCCGCGAAGTTGATGCTGATTGGCCACGGGAGTAGGGCGGCCGCCCCAAACCCTAGGGCGGGCGCCCTGGGCTGGGCCCCGTTCGGCCTCCCGTTCGTTCACGTGTCTTCTGGAGTCTTCTAGATGATAGAAAATTAGCGCACATGTTAATATCTCTATGTAAACCCGACGTGTGGGCCTTCTCTCCGTATTTTCTGATAACCCCCTGCAGAAATAGACAAACAACAAAACTCGTGGAATTCTATCAGATAAAACCCTAATTCTAGATGTCTAGTGCATATTAAACCTTTTCCATGTTTACTTGACAATTAAATTTGATACTTAAGGATCGTCAACACCCACCTCAGTTGTAGGTGCAATTTTTGTGGTTGTATCTTTTTTGATCCTTGTTCAGAGAAAAATAAAAAAATAGTGAAAATAAAAAAAGTTTGATTCCTACTAGTGCCTTTTTGAAAAATCTGGGAAAAATTTAGGAAAAAGGAAAATTCTGGGTTATTTGCTTGTTCTGTGCGTTCTTACCATCGTCCTTTGTTTTCACCTTGTTGCTCTACGTCTCCACACGTCTTAGCCAGCAGCTGTGATTTGTACTTTGGATCCGGATTGAACAATCGCTAATCTGCACTCGTTAATTGCTAATCCTTGCTGTCATATTGTGTGCCTACCCATAGCTCCACATATTCTTCTATCAGCACAGGTTCATCTTGCAACTGTTACCCACGCTCAACAATAGATTGCTTCGCCCTGTTTGGTTTCATCAAAATTACTAAAAAAATTCAGGAAAATAAAGAAAAAAAATTGTCAAAGTTTTTGCACGCTTTTCAGAGAACGTGCTGTATTTCTGTAGACCGCATCCCACCTCAGTTCTAGTTGCCAATTTTTGTGGTTGCATCTTTTTTGATTCTTGTTAAGAGAAAAATAAAAAAAATGGTGAAAAAATAAAAAAGTTTGATTCCTACTAGTGCCTTTTGGAAAAATCAATGAAAAATTCAGGAAGAAAAGGAAAATTCCGGGTTATTTGATTGTTCTGTGCGTTCTTTCCATCGTCCTTTGTTTTCACCTTGTTGCGCTACGTCTCGACACGTCTTAGCCAGCAGCTGTGATTTCTACTTTGGATCCGGATTGAACAATCGCTAATCTGCACTCGTTAATTGCTAATTCTTGCTGTCATATTGTGTGCCTACCCATAGCTCCACATATTCTTCTATCCGCACAGGTTCATCTTGCAACTGTTACCCACGCTCAACAATAGATTGCTTCGCCCTATTTGGTTTCATCAAAATTACCAAAAAAATTCAGGAAAATAAAGAAAAAAAATTGTCAAAGTTTTTACACGCTTTTCAGAGAACGTGTTGTATTTCTGTAGACCACATCCCACCTCAGTTGTAGGTGCAAATTTTTGTGGTTGCATCTTTTTTTATCCTTGTTCAGAGAAAAATAAAAAAATAGTGAAAATAAAAAAAGTTTGATTCCTACTAGTGCCTTTTGGAAAAATCAGTGAAAAATTCAGGAAAAAAGGAAAATTCTAGGTTATTTACTTGTTCTGTGCATTCTTTCCATCGTCCTTTGTTTTCACCTTGTTGCGCTACGTCTCGACACGTCTTAGCCAGCAGTTGTGATTTGTACTTTGGATCCGGATTGAACAATCGCTAATCAACACTCGTTAATTGCTACTCCTTGCTTTCATATTGTGTGCCTACCGATAGCTCCACATATTCTTCTATCCGCACAGGTTCATCTTGCAACTGTTACCCACGTTCAACAATAGATTGCTTCGCCCTGTTTGGTTTCATCAAAATTACCAAAAAAATTCAGGAAAATAAAGAAAAAAATTGTCAAAGTTTTTACACGCTTTTCAGAGAACGTGTTGTATTTCTGTAGACCACATCCCACCTCAGTCGTAGGTGCCAATTTTTGTGGTTGCATCTTTTTTTATCCTTGTTCAGAGAAAAATAAAAAAAATGGTGAAAAAATAAAAAAAAGTTTGATTCCTACTAGTGCATTTTGGAAAAATCAGTGAAAATTCAAGAAGAAAAGGGAAATTCCGGGTTATTTGCTTGTTCTGTGCGTTCTTTCCATCGTCCTTTGTTTTCACCTTCTTGCGCTACGTCCCGACACGTCTTAGCCAGCAGCTGTGATTTGTACTTTGAATCCGGATTGAACAATCGCTAATCTGCACTCGTTAATTGCTAATCCTTGCAGTCATATTGTGTGTCTTCCCATAGCTCCACATATTCTTCTATCAGCACAGGTTCATCTTGCAACTATTACCCACGCTCAACAATAGATTGCTTCGCCCTGTTTGGTTTCATCAAAATTACAAAAAAAATTCAGGAAAATAAAGAAAAAAATTATCAAAGTTTTTACACGCTTTTAAGAGAACGAGCTGTATTTCTGTAGACCGCATCCCACCTCAGTTGTAGGTGCCAAATTTTGTGGTTGCATCTTTTTTTATCCTTGTTTAGAGAAAAATAAAAAAAAATGGTGAAAAAATAAAAAAGTTTGATTCCTACTAGTGCGTTTTGGAAAAATTAGTGAAAAATTCAGGAAAAAAATTCGGGTTATTTTCTTGTTCTGTGTGTTCTTTCCATCGTCCTTTGTTTTCACCTTGTTGCACTAGGTCTCGACATGTCTTAGCCAGCAGCTGTGATTTGTACTTTGGATCCGGATTGAACGATCGCTAATCTGCTCTTGTTAATTGCTAATCCTTGCTGTCATATTGTGTGTCTACCCATAGCTCCACATATTCTTCTATCAGCACAGGTTCATCTTGCAACTGTTACCCACGCTCAACAACAGATTGCGTCGCCCTATTTGGTTTCATCAAAATTGCCAAAAACATTCAGGAAAATAAAGAAAAAAATTGTCAAAGTTTTTACACGCTTTTCAGAGAATGTGTTGCATTTTTGTAGACCACATCCCACCTCAGTTGTAGGTGCCAATTTTTGTGGTTGCATCTTTTTTGATCCTTGTTCGAAGAAAAATAAAAAAATAGTGAAAATAAAAAAGTTTGATTCCTCCTAGTGCCTTTTGGAAAAATCAGGGAAAAATTTAGGAAAAAGGAATGTTCTGGGTTATTTGCTTGTTCTATGCGTTCTTTCCATCGTCCTTTATTTTCACCTTCTTGCGCTACGTCTCGACACGTCTTAGCCAGCAGCTGTGATTTCTACTTTGAATCCGGATTGAACAATCGCTAATCTGCACTCGTTAATTGCTAATCCTTGCAGTAATATTGTGTGTCTTCCCATAGCTCCACATATTCTTCTATCAGCACAGGTTCATCTTGCAACTATTACCGACGCTCAACAATACATTGCTTCGCCCTGTTTGGTTTCATCAAAATTACCAAAAAAATTCAGGAAAATAAAGAAAAAAAATTATCAAAGTTTTTGCATGCTTTTAAGAGAACGAGCTGTATTTCTGTAGACCGCATCCCACCTCAGTTGTAGGTGCCAAATTTTGTGGTTGCATCTTTTTTGATCCTTGTTTAGAGAAAAATAAAAAAATGGTGAAAAAATAAAAAAGTTTGATTCCTACTAATGCCTTTTGGAGAAATTAGTGAAAAATTTAGGAAAAAAAGAAAATTTCGGGTTATTTTCTTGTTCTGTGCGTTCTTTCCATCATCCTTTGTTTTCACCTTGTTGCGCTAGGTCTTGACACGTCTTAGCCAGCAGCTGTGATTTGTACTTTGGATCCGGATTGAACAATCGCTAATCTGCACTTGTTAATTGCTAATCCTTGCTGTCATATTGTGTGTCTACCCATACCTCCACATATTCTTCTATCAGCACAGGTTCATCTTGTAACTGCTACCCACGCTCAACAACAAATTGCTTTGCCCTGTTTGGTTTCATCAAAATTACCAAAAAAATTCAGGAAAATAAAGAAAAAAATTGTCAAAGTTTTTGCACGCTTTTTCAGGAGAACGTGTTGTATTTCTGTAGTCCGCATCCCACCTCAGTTGTAGGTGCCAATTTTTGTGGTTGCATCTTTTTTGATCCTTGTTCAGAGAAAAATAAAAAAATGGTGAAAAAATAAAAAAGTTTGATTCCTACTAGTGTCTTTTGGAAAAATCAGTGAAAAATTAAGGAAAAAAGGAAAATTCTGGGTTATTTGCTTGTTCTGTGCGTTCTTTCCATCGTCCTTTGTTTTCACCTTGTTGCGCTACGTCTCGACACGTCTTAGCCAGCAGCTGTGATTTGTACTTTGGATCCGGATTGAACAATCGCTAATCTGCACTCGTTAATTGCTAATCCTTGCAGTAATATTGTGTGTCTTCCCATAGCTCCACATATTCTTCTATCAGCACAGGTTCATCTTGCAACTATTACCGACACTCAACAATACATTGCTTCGCCCTGTTTGGTTTCATCAAAATTACCAAAAAAATTCAGGAAAATAAAGAAAAAAAATTATCAAAGTTTTTGCATGCTTTTAAGAGAACGAGCTGTATTTCTGTAGACCGCATCCCACCTCAGTTGTAGGTGCCAAATTTTGTGGTTGCATCTTTTTTGATCCTTGTTTAGAGAAAAATAAAAAAATGGTGAAAAAATAAAAAAGTTTGATTCCTACTAATGCCTTTTGGAGAAATTAGTGAAAAATTCAGGAAAAAAAGAAAATTCCGAGTTATTTTCTTGTTCTGTGCGTTCTTTCCATCATCCTTTGTTTTCACCTTGTTGCGCTAGGTCTTGACACGTCTTAGCCAGCAGCTGTGATTTGTACTTTGGATCCGGATTGAACAATCGCTAATCTGCACTTGTTAATTGCTAATCCTTGCTGTCATATTGTGTGTCTACCCATACCTCCACATATTCTTCTATCAGCACAGGTTCATCTTGCAACTGCTACCCACGCTCAACAACAGATTGCTTTGCCCTGTTTGGTTTCATCAAAATTACCAAAAAAATTCAGGAAAATAAAGAAAAAAATTGTCAAAGTTTTTGCACGCTTTTTCAGGAGAACGTGTTGTATTTCTGTAGTCTGCATCCCACCTCAGTTGTAGGTGCCAATTTTTGTGGTTGCATCTTTTTTGATCCTTGTTCAGAGAAAAATAAAAAAATGGTGAAAAAATAAAAAAGTTTGATTCCTACTAGTGCCTTTTGGAAAAATCAGTGAAAAATTAAGGAAAAAAGGAAAATTCTGGGTTATTTGCTTGTTCTGTGCGTTCTTTCCATCGTCCTTTGTTTTCACCTTGTTGTGCTACGTGTCGACACGTCTTAGCCAGCAGCTGTGATTTGTACTTTGGATCCGGATTGAACAATCGCTAATCTGCACTCGTTAATTGGTAATCCTTGCTGTCATATTGTGTGCCTACCCATAACTCCACATATTCTTCTATCTGCACAGGTTCATCTTGCAACTGTTACCCATGCTCAACAATAGATTGCTTCGCCCTGTTTGGTTTCATCAAAATTACATAAAAAATTCAGGAAAATAAAGAAAAAAAATTATCAAAGTTTTTGCACGCTTTTAAGAGAACGAGCTGTATTTCTGTAGACCGCATCCCACCTCAGTTGTAGGTGCCAAATTTTGTGGTTGCATCTTTTTTGATCCTTGTTTAGAGAAAAATAAAAAAAATGGTGAAAAAATAAAAAAGTTTGATTCCTACTAGAGCCTTTTGGAAAAATTAGTGAAAAATTCAGGAAAAAAAGAAAATTCCGGGTTATTTTCTTGTTCTGTGCGTTCTTTCCATCGTCCTTTGTTTTCACCTTGTTGCGCTAGGTCTCGACACGTCTTAGCCAACAGCTGTGATTTGTACTTTGGATCCGGATTGAACAATCGCTAATCTGCACATGTTAATGGCAAATCCTTGTTGTCATATTGAGTGTCTACCCATAGCTCCACATATTGTTCTATCAGCATAGGTTCATCTTGCAACTGCTACCCACGCTCAACAACAGATTGCTTCGCCCTCTTTGGTTTCATCAAAATTGCCAAAAAAATTCAGGAAAATAAAGAAAAAAATTGTCAAAGTTTTTGCACGCTTTTTCAGGAGAACGTGTTGTATTTCTGTAGTCCGCATCCCACCTCAGTTGTAGGTGCCAATTTTTGTGGTTGCATCTTTTTTGATCCTTGTTCAGAGAAAAATAAAAAAATGGTGAAAAAATAAAAAAGTTTGATTCCTACTAGTGCCATTTGGAAAAATCAGTGAAAAATTAAGGAAAAAAGGAAAATTCTGGGTTATTTGCTTGTTCTGTGCGTTCTTTCCATCGTCCTTTGTTTTCACCTTGTTGTGCTACGTGTCGACACGTCTTAGCCAGCAGCTGTGATTTGTACTTTGGATCCGGATTGAACAATCGCTAATCTGCACTCGTTAATTGGTAATCCTTGCTGTCATATTGTGTGCCTACCCATAACTCCACATATTCTTCTATCTGCACAGGTTCATCTTGCAACTGTTACCCATGCTCAACAATAGATTGCTTCGCCCTGTTTGGTTTCATCAAAATTACATAAAAAATTCAGGAAAATAAAGAAAAAAAATTATCAAAGTTTTTGCACGCTTTTAAGAGAACGAGCTGTATTTCTGTAGACCGCATCCCACCTCAGTTGTAGGTGCCAAATTTTGTGGTTGCATCTTTTTTGATCCTTGTTTAGAGAAAAATAAAAAAAATGGTGAAAAAATAAAAAAGTTTGATTCCTACTAGAGCCTTTTGGAAAAATTAGTGAAAAATTCAGGAAAAAAAGAAAATTCCGGGTTATTTTCTTGTTCTGTGCGTTCTTTCCATCGTCCTTTGTTTTCACCTTGTTGCGCTAGGTCTCGACACGTCTTAGCCAACAGCTGTGATTTGTACTTTGGATCCGGATTGAACAATCGCTAATCTGCACATGTTAATGGCAAATCCTTGTTGTCATATTGAGTGTCTACCCATAGCTCCACATATTGTTCTATCAGCATAGGTTCATCTTGCAACTGCTACCCACGCTCAACAACAGATTGCTTCGCCCTCTTTGGTTTCATCAAAATTGCCAAAAAAATTCAGGAAAATAAAGAAAAAAATTGTCAAAGTTTTTGCACGCTTTTCAGAGAATGTGTTGTATTTCTGTAGACCGCATAACACCTCAGTTGTAGGTACCAATTTTTTTGGTTACATCTTTTTTGATCCTTGTTCAGAGAAAAATAAAAAAAATGGTGAAAAAATAAAAAAGTTTGATTCCTACTAGTGCCTCTTGGAAAAATCAGTGAAAAATTCAGGAAAAAGGAAAATTCTGGGTTATTTGCTTGTTCTGTGCGTTCTTTCAATCGTCCTTTGTTTTCACCTTGTTACGCTACGTCTCGACACGTCTTAGCCAGTAGCTGTGATTTGTACTTTGGATCTGGATTGAACAATCGCTAATCCGCACTCGTTAATTGCTAATCCTTGCTGTCATATTGTGTGCCTACCCATAGCTCCACATATTCTTCTGTCAGCACAGGTTCATCTTGCAACTGTTACCCACGCTCAACAACAGATTGCTTTGCCCTGTTTGGTTTCATCAAAATTGCCAAAAAAATTCAGGAAAATAAAGAAAAAACTTGTCAAAGTTTTTGCGCGCTTTTCAGAGAACGTGTTGTATTCCTGTAGACCGCATCCCACCTCAGTTGTAGGTGCCAATTTTTGTGGTTGCATCTTTTTTTATCCTTGTTCAGAGAAAAATTAAAAAATAGTGAAAAAATAAAAAAGTTTGATTCCTACTAGTGCCTTTTGGAAAAATCAGGGAAAAATTCAGGAAAAAGGAAAATTCCGGATTATTTGCTTGTTCTGTGCGTTCTTTTCATCGTCCTTTGTTTTCACCTTGTTGTGCTACGTCTCGACACGTCTTAGCCAGCAGCTGTGATTTGTACTTTGGATCCGAATTGAACAATCGCTAATCTGCACTCGTTAATTGCTGATACTTGCTGTCATATTGTGTGCCTACCCATAGCTCCATATATTCTTCTATCAGCACAGGTTCATCTTGCAACTGTTACCTACGCTCAACAATAGATTGCTTCGCCCTGTTTGGTTTCATCAAAATTACCAAAAAAATTTAGGAAAATAAAGAAAAAAATTGTCAAAGTTTTTGCACGCTTTTAAGAGAATGTGCTGTATTTCTGTAGACCGCATCCCACCTCAGTTGTAGGTGCCAAATTTTGTGGTTGCATCTTTTTTTATCCTTGTTTAGAGAAAAATAAAAAAAATGGTGAAAAAATAAAAAAGTTTGATTCCTACTAGTGCCTTTTGGAAAAATTAGTGAAAAATTCAGGAAAAAAAATTCGGGTTATTTTCTTGTTCTGTGCGTTCTTTCCATCGTCCTTTGTTTTCACCTTGTTGCACTAGGTCTCGACATGTCTTAGCCAGCAGCTGTGATTTGTACTTTGGATCCGGATTGAACGATCGCTAATCTGCTCTTGTTAATTGCTAATCCTTGCTGTCATATTGTGTGTCTACCCATAGCTCCACATATTCTTCTATCAGCACAGGTTCATCTTGCAACTGTTACCCACGCTCAACAACAGATTGCGTCGCCCTATTTGGTTTCATCAAAATTGCCAAAAACATTCAGGAAAATAAAGAAAAAAATTGTCAAAGTTTTTACACGCTTTTCAGAGAATGTGTTGCATTTTTGTAGACCACATCCCACCTCAGTTGTAGGTGCCAATTTTTGTGGTTGCATCTTTTTTGATCCTTGTTCGAAGAAAAATAAAAAAATAGTGAAAATAAAAAAGTTTGATTCCTCCTAGTGCCTTTTGGAAAAATCAGGGAAAAATTTAGGAAAAAGGAATGTTCTGGGTTATTTGCTTGTTCTATGCGTTCTTTCCATCGTCCTTTATTTTCACCTTCTTGCGCTACGTCTCGACACGTCTTAGCCAGCAGCTGTGATTTCTACTTTGAATCCGGATTGAACAATCGCTAATCTGCACTCGTTAATTGCTAATCCTTGCAGTAATATTGTGTGTCTTCCCATAGCTCCACATATTCTTCTATCAGCACAGGTTCATCTTGCAACTATTACCGACGCTCAACAATACATTGCTTCGCCCTGTTTGGTTTCATCAAAATTACCAAAAAAATTCAGGAAAATAAAGAAAAAAAATTATCAAAGTTTTTGCATGCTTTTAAGAGAACGAGCTGTATTTCTGTAGACCGCATCCCACCTCAGTTGTAGGTGCCAAATTTTGTGGTTGCATCTTTTTTGATCCTTGTTTAGAGAAAAATAAAAAAATGGTGAAAAAATAAAAAAGTTTGATTCCTACTAATGCCTTTTGGAGAAATTAGTGAAAAATTCAGGAAAAAAAGAAAATTCCGGGTTATTTTCTTGTTCTGTGCGTTCTTTCCATCATCCTTTGTTTTCACCTTGTTGCGCTAGGTCTTGACACGTCTTAGCCAGCAGCTGTGATTTGTACTTTGGATCCGGATTGAACAATCGCTAATCTGCACTTGTTAATTGCTAATCCTTGCTGTCATATTGTGTGTCTACCCATTCCTCCACATATTCTTCTATCAGCACAGGTTCATCTTGTAACTGCTACCCACGCTCAACAACAGATTGCTTTGCCCTGTTTGGTTTCATCAAAATTACCAAAAAAATTCAGGAAAATAAAGAAAAAAATTGTCAAAGTTTTTGCACGCTTTTTCAGGAGAACGTGTTGTATTTCTGTAGTCCGCATCCCACCTCAGTTGTAGGTGCCAATTTTTGTGGTTGCATCTTTTTTGATCCTTGTTCAGAGAAAAATAAAAAAATGGTGAAAAAATAAAAAAGTTTGATTCCTACTAGTGTCTTTTGGAAAAATCAGTGAAAAATTAAGGAAAAAAGGAAAATTCTGGGTTATTTGCTTGTTCTGTGCGTTCTTTCCATCGTCCTTTGTTTTCACCTTGTTGCGCTACGTCTCGACACGTCTTAGCCAGCAGCTGTGATTTGTACTTTGGATCCGGATTGAACAATCGCTAATCTGCACTCGTTAATTGCTAATCCTTGCAGTAATATTGTGTGTCTTCCCATAGCTCCACATATTCTTCTATCAGCACAGGTTCATCTTGCAACTATTACCGACGCTCAACAATACATTGCTTCGCCCTGTTTGGTTTCATCAAAATTACCAAAAAAATTCAGGAAAATAAAGAAAAAAAATTATCAAAGTTTTTGCATGCTTTTAAGAGAACGAGCTGTATTTCTGTAGACCGCATCCCACCTCAGTTGTAGGTGCCAAATTTTATGGTTGCATCTTTTTTGATCCTTGTTTAGAGAAAAATAAAAAAATGGTGAAAAAATAAAAAAGTTTGATTCCTACTAATGCCTTTTGGAGAAATTAGTGAAAAATTCAGGAAAAAAAGAAAATTCCGAGTTATTTTCTTGTTCTGTGCGTTCTTTCCATCATCCTTTGTTTTCACCTTGTTGCGCTAGGTCTTGACACGTCTTAGCCAGCAGCTGTGATTTGTACTTTGGATCCGGATTGAACAATCGCTAATCTGCACTTGTTAATTGCTAATCCTTGCTGTCATATTGTGTGTCTACCCATACCTCCACATATTCTTCTATCAGCACAGGTTCATCTTGCAACTGCTACCCACGCTCAACAACAGATTGCTTTGCCCTGTTTGGTTTCATCAAAATTACCAAAAAAATTCAGGAAAATAAAGAAAAAAATTGTCAAAGTTTTTGCACGCTTTTTTAGGAGAACGTGTTGTATTTCTGTAGTCCGCATCCCACCTCAGTTGTAGGTGCCAATTTTTGTGGTTGCATCTTTTTTGATCCTTGTTCAGAGAAAAATAAAAAAATAGTGAAAAAATAAAAAAGTTTGATTCCTACTAGTGCCTTTTGGAAAAATCAGTGAAAAATTAAGGAAAAAAGGAAAATTCTGGGTTATTTGCTTGTTCTGTGCGTTCTTTCCATCGTCCTTTGTTTTCACCTTGTTGTGCTACGTGTCGACACGTCTTAGCCAGTAGCTGTGATTTGTACTTTGGATCCGGATTGAACAATCGCTAATCTGCACTCGTTAATTGGTAATCCTTGCTGTCATATTGTGTGCCTACCCATAACTCCACATATTCTTCTATCTGCACAGGTTCATCTTGCAACTATTACCTATGCTCAACAATAGATTGCTTCGCCCTGTTTGGTTTCATCAAAATTACATAAAAAATTCAGGAAAATAAAGAAAAAAAATTATCAAAGTTTTTGCACGCTTTTAAGAGAACGAGCTGTATTTCTGTAGACCGCATCCCACCTCAGTTGTAGGTGCCAAATTTTGTGGTTGCATCTTTTTTGATCCTTGTTTAGAGAAAAATAAAAAAAATGGTGAAAAAATAAAAAAGTTTGATTCCTACTAGAGCCTTAAGGAAAAATTAGTGAAAAATTCAGGAAAAAAAGAAAATTCCGGGTTATTTTCTTGTTCTGTGCGTTCTTTCCATCGTCCTTTGTTTTCACCTTGTTGCGCTAGGTCTCGACACGTCTTAGCCAACAGCTGTGATTTGTACTTTGGATCCGGATTGAACAATCGCTAATCTGCACATGTTAATGGCAAATCCTTGTTGTCATATTGAGTGTCTACCCATAGCTCCACATATTGTTCTATCAGCATAGGTTCATCTTGCAACTGCTACCCACGCTCAACAACAGATTGCTTCGCCCTCTTTGGTTTCATCAAAAGTGCCAAAAAAAATTCAGGAAAATAAAGAAAAAAATTGTCAAAGTTTTTGCACGCTTTTCAGAGAATGTGTTGTATTTCTGTAGACCGCATAACACCTCAGTTGTAGGTACCAATTTTTTTGGTTGCATCTTTTTTTATCCTTGTTCAGAGAAAAATAAAAAAAATGGTGAAAAAATAAAAAAGTTTGATTCCTACTAGTGCCACTTGGAAAAATCAGTGAAAAATTCAGGAAAAAGGAAAATTCTGGGTTATTTGCTTGTTCTATGCGTTCTTTCAATCGTCCTTTGTTTTCACCTTGTTACGCTACGTCTCGACACGTCTTAGCCAGTAGCTGTGATTTGTACTTTGGATCTGGATTGAACAATCGCTAATCCGCACTCGTTAATTGCTAATCCTTGCTGTCATATTGTGTGCCTACCCATAGCTCCACATATTCTTCTGTCAGCATAGGTTCATCTTGCAACTGTTACCCACGCTCAACAACAGATTGCTTTGCCCTGTTTGGTTTCATCAAAATTGCCAAAAAAATTCAGGAAAATAAAGAAAAAACTTGTCAAAGTTTTTGCGCGCTTTTCAGAGAACGTGTTGTATTTCTGTAGACCGCATCCCACCTCAGTTGTAGGTGCCAATTTTTGTGGTTGCATCTTTTTTTATCCTTGTTCAGAGAAAAATTAAAAAATAGTGAAAAAATAAAAAAGTTTGATTCCTACTAGTGCCTTTTGGAAAAATCAGGGAAAAATTCAGGAAAAAGGAAAATTCCGGATTATTTGCTTGTTCTGTGCGTTCTTTTCATCGTCCTTTGTTTTCACCTTGTTGTGCTACGTCTCGACACGTCTTAGCCAGCAGCTGTGATTTGTACTTTGGATCCGGATTGAACAATCGCTAATCTGCACTCGTTAATTGCTGATACTTGCTGTCATATTGTGTGCCTACCCATAGCTCCATATATTCTTCTATCAGCACAGGTTCATCTAGCAACTGTTACCTACGCTCAACAATAGATTGCTTCGCCCTGTTTGGTTTCATCAAAATTACCAAAAAAATTTAGGAAAATAAAGAAAAAAATTGTCAAAGTTTTTGCACGCTTTTAAGAGAATGTGCTGTATTTCTGTAGACCGCATCCCACCTCAGTTGTAGGTGCCAAATTTTGTGGTTGCATCTTTTTTTATCCTTGTTTAGAGAAAAATAAAAAAAATGGTGAAAAAATAAAAAAGTTTGATTCCTACTAGTGCCTTTTGGAAAAATTAGTGAAAAATTCAGGAAAAAAAATTCGGGTTATTTTCTTGTTCTGTGCGTTCTTTCCATCGTCCTTTGTTTTCACCTTGTTGCACTAGGTCTCGACATGTCTTAGCCAGCAGCTGTGATTTGTACTTTGGATCCGGATTGAACGATCGCTAATCTGCTCTTGTTAATTGCTAATCCTTGCTGTCACATTGTGTGTCTACCCATAGCTCCACATATTCTTCTATCAGCACAGGTTCATCTTGCAACTGTTACCCACGCTCAACAACAGATTGCGTCGCCCTATTTGGTTTCATCAAAATTGCCAAAAACATTCAGGAAAATAAAGAAAAAAATTGTCAAAGTTTTTACACGCTTTTCAGAGAATGTTTTTCATTTTTGTAGACCACATCCCACCTCAGTTGTAGGTGCCAATTTTTGTGGTTGCATCTTTTTTGATCCTTGTTCGAAGAAAAATAAAAAATAGTGAAAATAAAAAAGTTTGATTCCTCCTAGTGCCTTTTGGAAAAATCAGGGAAAAATTTAGGATAAAGGAATGTTCTGGGTTATTTGCTTGTTCTATGCGTTCTTTCCATCGTCCTTTATTTTCACCTTCTTGCGCTACGTCTCGACACGTCTTAGCCAGCAGCTGTGATTTCTACTTTGAATCCGGATTGAACAATCGCTAATCTGCACTCGTTAATTGCTAATCCTTGCAGTAATATTGTGTGTCTTCCCATAGCTCCACATATTCTTCTATCAGCACAGGTTCATCTTGCAACTATTACCGACGCTCAACAATACATTGCTTCGCCCTGTTTGGTTTCATCAAAATTACCAAAAAAATTCAGGAAAATAAAGAAAAAAAAATTATCAAAGTTTTTGCATGCTTTTAAGAGAACGAGCTGTATTTCTGTAGACCGCATCCCACCTCAGTTGTAGGTGCCAAATTTTGTGGTTGCATCTTTTTTGATCCTTGTTTAGAGAAAAATAAAAAAAAGGTGAAAAAATAAAAAAGTTTGATTCCTACTAATGCCTTTTGGAGAAATTAGTGAAAAATTCAGGAAAAATAGAAAATTCTGGGTTATTTTCTTGTTCTGTGCGTTCTTTCCATCATCCTTTGTTTTCACCTTGTTGCGCTAGGTCTTGACACGTCTTAGCCAGCAGCTGTGATTTGTACTTTGGATCCGGATTGAACAATCGCTAATCTGCACTTGTTAATTGCTAATCCTTGCTATCATATTGTGTGTCTACCCATACCTCCACATATTCTTCTATCAGCACAGGTTCATCTTGTAACTGCTACCCACGCTCAACAACAGATTGCTTTGCCCTGTTTGGTTTCATCAAAATTACCAAAAAAATTCAGGAAAATAAAGAAAAAAATTGTCAAAGTTTTTGCACGCTTTTTCAGGAGAACGTGTTGTATTTCTGTAGTCCGCATCCCACCTCAGTTGTAGGTGCCAATTTTTGTGGTTGCATCTTTTTTGATCCTTGTTCAGAGAAAAATAAAAAATGGTGAAAAAATAAAAAAGTTTGATTCCTACTAGTGTCTTTTGGAAAAATCAGTGAAAAATTAAGGAAAAAAGGAAAATTCTGGGTTATTTGCTTGTTCTGTGCGTTCTTTCCATCGTCCTTTGTTTTCACCTTGTTGCGCTACGTCTCGACACGTCTTAGCCAGCAGCTGTGATTTGTACTTTGGATCCGGATTGAACAATCGCTAATCTGCACTCGTTAATTGCTAATCCTTGCAGTAATATTGTGTGTCTTCCCATAGCTCCACATATTCTTCTATCAGCACAGGTTCATCTTGCAACTATTACCGACGCTCAACAATACATTGCTTCGCCCTGTTTGGTTTCATCAAAATTACCAAAAAAATTCAGGAAAATAAAGAAAAAAAATTATCAAAGTTTTTGCATGCTTTTAAGAGAACGAGCTGTATTTCTGTAGACCGCATCCCACCTCAGTTGTAGGTGCCAAATTTTGTGGTTGCATCTTTTTTGATCCTTGTTTAGAGAAAAATAAAAAAATGGTGAAAAAATAAAAAAGTTTGATTCCTACTAATGCCTTTTGGAGAAATTAGTGAAAAATTCAGGAAAAAAAGAAAATTCCGAGTTATTTTCTTGTTCTGTGCGTTCTTTCCATCATCCTTTGTTTTCACCTTGTTGCGCTAGGTCTTGACACGTCTTAGCCAGCAGCTGTGATTTGTACTTTGGATCCGGATTGAACAATCGCTAATCTGCACTTGTTAATTGCTAATCCTTGCTGTCATATTGTGTGTCTACCCATACCTCCACATATTCTTCTATCAGCACAGGTTCATCTTGCAACTGCTACCCACGCTCAACAACAGATTGCTTTGCCCTGTTTGGTTTCATCAAAATTACCAAAAAAATTCAGGAAAATAAAGGAAAAAATTGTCAAAGTTTTTGCACGCTTTTTCAGGAGAACGTGTTGTATTTCTGTAGTCCGCATCCCACCTCAGTTGTAGGAGCCAATTTTTGTGGTTGCATCTTTTTTGATCCTTGTTCAGAGAAAAATAAAAAAATGGTGAAAAAATAAAAAAGTTTGATTCCTACTAGTGCCTTTTGGAAAAATCAGTGAAAAATTAAGGAAAAAAGGAAAATTCTGGGTTATTTGCTTGTTCTGTGCGTTCTTTCCATCGTCCTTTGTTTTCACCTTGTTGTGCTACGTGTCGACACGTCTTAGCCAGCAGCTGTGATTTGTACTTTGGATCCGGATTGAACAATCGCTAATCTGCACTCGTTAATTGGTAATCCTTGCTGTCATATTGTGTGCCTACCCATAACTCCACATATTCTTCTATCTGCACAGGTTCATCTTGCAACTGTTACCCATGCTCAACAATAGATTGCTTCGCCCTGTTTGGTTTCATCAAAATTACATAAAAAATTCAGGAAAATAAAGAAAAAAAATTATCAAAGTTTTTGCACGCTTTTAAGAGAACGAGCTGTATTTCTGTAGACCGCATCCCACCTCAGTTGTAGGTGCCAAATTTTGTGGTTGCATCTTTTTTGATCCTTGTTTAGAGAAAAATAAAAAAAATGGTGAAAAAATAAAAAAGTTTGATTCCTACTAGAGCCTTTTGGAAAAATTAGTGAAAAAATCAGGAAAAAAAGAAAATTTCGGGTTATTTTCTTGTTCTGTGCGTTCTTTCCATCGTCCTTTGTTTTCACCTTGTTGCGCTAGGTCTCGACACGTCTTAGCCAACAGCTGTGATTTGTACTTTGGATCCGGATTGAACAATCGCTAATCTGCACATGTTAATGGCAAATCCTTGTTGTCATATTGAGTGTCTACCCATAGCTCCACATATTGTTCTATCAGCATAGGTTCATCTTGCAACTGCTACCCACGCTCAACAACAGATTGCTTCGCCCTCTTTGGTTTCATCAAAATTGCCAAAAAAATTCAGGAAAATAAAGAAAAAAATTGTCAAAGTTTTTGCACGCTTTTCAGAGAATATGTTGTATTTCTGTAGACCGCATAACACCTCAGTTGTAGGTACCAATTTTTTTGGTTGCATCTTTTTTGATCCTTGTTCAGAGAAAAATAAAAAAAATGGTGAAAAAATAAAAAAGTTTGATTCCTACTAGTGCCTCTTGGAAAAATCAGTGAAAAATTCAGGAAAAAGGAAAATTCTGGGTTATTTGCTTGTTCTGTGCGTTCTTTCAATCGTCCTTTGTTTTCACCTTGTTACGCTACGTCTCGACACGTCTTAGCCAGTAGCTGTGATTTGTACTTTGGATCTGGATTGAACAATCGCTAATCCGCACTCGTTAATTGCTAATCCTTGCTGTCATATTGTGTGCCTACCCATAGCTCCACATATTCTTCTGTCAGCACAGGTTCATCTTGCAACTGTTACCCACGCTCAACAACAGATTGCTTTGCCCTGTTTGGTTTCATCAAAATTGCCAAAAAAATTCAGGAAAATAAAGAAAAAACTTGTCAAAGTTTTTGCGCGCTTTTCAGAGAACGTGTTGTATTTCTGTAGACCGCATCCCACCTCAGTTCTAGGTGCCAATTTTTGTGGTTGCATCTTTTTTTATCCTTGTTCAGAGAAAAATTAAAAAATAGTGAAAAAATAAAAAAGTTTGATTCCTACTAGTGCCTTTTGGAAAAATCAGGGAAAAATTCAGGAAAAAGGAAAATTCCGGATTATTTGCTTGTTCTGTGCGTTCTTTTCATCGTCCTTTGTTTTCACCTTGTTGTGCTACGTCTCGACACGTCTTAGCCAGCAGCTGTGATTTGTACTTTGGATCCGGATTGAACAATCGCTAATCTGCACTCGTTAATTGCTGATACTTGCTGTCATATTGTGTGCCTACCCATAGCTCCATATATTCTTCTATCAGCACAGGTTCATCTTGCAACTGTTACCTACGCTCAACAATAGATTGCTTCGCCCTGTTTGGTTTCATCAAAATTACCAAAAAAATTTAGGAAAATAAAGAAAAAAATTGTCAAAGTTTTTGCACGCTTTTAAGAGAATGTGCTGTATTTCTGTAGACCGCATCCCACCTCAGTTGTAGGTGCCAAATTTTGTGGTTGCATATTTTTTTATCCTTGTTTAGAGAAAAATAAAAAAAATGGTGAAAAAATAAAAAAGTTTGATTCCTACTAGTGCCTTTTGGAAAAATTAGTGAAAAATTCAGGAAAAAAAATTCGGGTTATTTTCTTGTTCTGTGCGTTCTTTCCATCGTCCTTTGTTTTCACCTTGTTGCACTAGGTCTCGACATGTCTTAGCCAGCAGCTGTGATTTGTACTTTGGATCCGGATTGAACGATCGCTAATCTGCTCTTGTTAATTGCTAATCCTTGCTGTCATATTGTGTGTCTACCCATAGCTCCACATATTCTTCTATCAGCACAGGTTCATCTTGCAACTGTTACCCACGCTCAACAACAGATTGCGTCGCCTTATTTGGTTTCATCAAAATTGCCAAAAACATTCAGGAAAATAAAGAAAAAAATTATCAAAGTTTTTACACGCTTTTCAGAGAATGTGTTGCATTTTTGTAGACCACATCCCACCTCAGTTGTAGGTGCCAATTTTTGTGGTTGCATCTTTTTTGATCCTTGTTCGAAGAAAAATAAAAAAATAGTGAAAATAAAAAAGTTTGATTCCTCCTAGTGCCTTTTGGAAAAATCAGGGAAAAATTTAGGAAAAATCCGGATTGAACAATCGCTAATCTGCACTCGTTAATTGCTGATACTTGCTGTCATATTGTGTGCCTACCCATAGCTCCATATATTCTTCTATCAGCACAGGTTCATCTTGCAACTGTTACCTACACTCAACAATAGATTGCTTCGCCCTGTTTGGTTTCATCAAAATTACCAAAAAAATTTAGGAAAATAAAGAAAAAAATTGTCAAAGTTTTTGCACGCTTTTAAGAGAATGTGCTGTATTTCTGTAGACCGCATCCCACCTCAGTTGTAGGTGCCAATTTTTATGGTTGCATCTTTTTGATCCTTGTTCAGAGAAAAATAAAAAAAATGGTGAAAAAATAAAAAAAGTTTGATTCCTACTGTTGTCTATTGGAAAAATCAGTGAAAAATTCAGGAAAAAAAGGAAAATTCCGGGTTATTTGCTTGTTTTGTGCGTTCTTTCCATCGTCCTTTGTTTTCACCTTATTGCGCTACGTCTCGACACGTCTTAGCTAGCAGCTGTGATTTGTACTTTGGATCCGGATTGAACAATCGCTAATCTGCACTCGTTAATTGCTAATCCTTGCTGTCATATTGTGTGCCAACCTATAGCTCTACATATTCTTCTATCAGCACAGGATCATCTTGCAACTGTTACTCACGCTCAACAACAGATTGCTTCACCCTGTTTGGTTTCATCAAAATTGCCAAAAAAATTCAGGTAAATAAAGAAAAAAATTGTCAAAGTTTTTGCACACTTTTCAGAGAACGTGCTGTATTTCTGTAGACCGCATCCCACCTCAGCTGTAGGTGCCAATTTTTGTGGTTGCATCTTTTTTTATCCTTGTTCAGAGAAAAATAAAAAAATGGTGAAAAAATAAAAAAGTTTGATTCCTACTAGTGCCTTTTGGAAAAATCAGTGAAAAATTTAGGAAAAAAAGGAAAACTCTGGGTTATTTGCTTGTTCTGTGCGTTCTTTCCATCGTCCTTTGTTTTCACCTTGTTGCGCTACGTCTCGACACGTTTTAGCCAGCAGCTGTGATTTGTACTTTGGATCCGGATTGAACAATCGCTAATCTGCACTCGTTAATTGCTAATCCTTGCTGTCATATTGTGTGTCTACCCATAGCTCCACATATTCTTCTATCATCACAGGTTCATCTTGCAACTGTTACCCACACTCAACAATAGATTGCTTCGCCCTGTTTGGTTTCATCAAAATTATCAAAAAAATTCAGGAACATAAAGAAAAAAATTGTCAAAGTTTTTGCACGCTTTTAAGAGAACGTGCTGTATTTCTGTAGACCGCATCCCACCTCAGTTGTAGGTGCAAAATTTTGTGGTTGCATCTTTTTTTATCCTTGTTCAGAGAAAAATAAAAAAAATGGTGAAAAATAAAAAAGTTTGATTTCTACTAGTGCCTTTTGGAAAAATCAGTGAAAAAATCAGGAAAATTCCGGGTTATTTGCCTGTTCTGTGCGCTCTTTCCATCGTCCTTTGTTTTCATCTTGTTGCGCTAGGTCTCGACACGTCTTAGCCAGCAGCTGTGATTTGTACTTTGGATCCGGACTGAACAATCGCTAATCTGCACCCGTTAATTGCTAATCCTTGCTGTCATATTGTGTGCGTACACATAACTCCACATATTCTTCTATCAGCACAGGGTCATCTTGCAACTGTTACCCACGCTCAACAACAGATTGCGTCGCCCAGTTTGGTTTCATCAAAATTGCGAGAAAAAATTCAGGAAAATAAAGAAAAAAATTATCAAAGTTTTTACACGCTTTTCAAAGAATGTGTTGTATTTCTGTAGACCAAATCCCACCTCAGTTGTAGGTGCCAATTTTTGTGGTTGCATCTTTTTTGATCCTTGTTCAGAGAAAAATAAAAAAATGGTTAAAAATAAAAAAGTTTGATTCCTAGTAGTACCTTGTTGTGCTACGTCTCGACACGTCTTAGCCAGCAGCTGTGATTTGTACTTTGGATCCGGATTGAACAATCGCTAATCTGCACTCGTTAATTGCTAATCCTTGCTGTCATATTGTGTGCCTACCCATAGCTCCACATATTCTTCTATCAGCACAGGTTCATCTTGCAACTGTTACCCACGCTCAACAACAGATTGCGTCACCCTGTTTGGTTTCGTCAAAATTGCCAAAAAAAAATTCAGGAAAATAAAGAAAAAAATTATCAAAGTTTTTACACGCTTTTCAGAGAACGTGTTGTATTTCTGTAGACCAAATCCCACCTCAGTTGTAGGTGCCAATTTTTGTGGCTGCATCTTTTTGATCCTTGTTCATAGAAAAATAAAAAAAATGGTGAAAAAATAAAAAAAGTTTGATTCCTACTAGTGCCTTTTGGAAAAATCAGGAAAAATTTAGGAAAAAGGAAAATTCCGGGTTATTTGCTTGTTTTGTGCGTTCTTTCCATCGTCCTTTGTTTTCACCTTATTGCGCTACGTCTCGACACGTCTTAGCCAGCAGCTGTGATTTATACTTTGGATCCGGATTGAACAATCGCTAATCTGCACTCGTTAATTGCTAATCCTTGCTGTCATATTGTGTGCCTACCTATAGCTCCACATATTCTTCTATCAGCACAGGATCATCTTGCAACTGTTACTCACGCTCAACAACAGATTGCTTCGCCCTGTTTGGTTTCATCAAAATTGCCAAATAAATTCAGGTAAATAAAGAAAAAAATTGTCAAAGTTTTTGCACACTTTTCAGAGAACGTGCTGTATTTCTGTAGACCGCATCCCACCTCAGCTGTAGGTGCCAATTTTTGTGTTTGCATCTTTTTTTATCCTTGTTCAGAGAAAAATAAAAAAATGGTGAAAAAATAAAAAAGTTTGATTCCTACTAGTGCCTTTTGGAAAAATCAGTGAAAAATTTAGGGAAAAAAGGAAAATTCTGGGTTATTTGCTTGTTCTGTGCGTTCTTTCCATCGTCCTTTGTTTTCACCTTGTTGCGCTACGTCTCGACACGTTTTAGCCAGCAGCTGTGATTTGTACTTTGGATCCGGATTGAACAATCGCTAATCTGCACTCGTTAATTGCTAATCCTTGCTGTCATATTGTGTGTCTACCCATAGCTCCACATATTCTTCTATCATCACAGGTTCATCTTGCAACTGTTACCCACACTCAACAATAGATTGCTTCGCCCTGTTTGGTTTCATCAAAATTATCAAAAAAATTCAGGAAAATAAAGAAAAAAATTGTCAAAGTTTTTGCACGCTTTTAAGAGAACGTGCTGTATTTCTGTAGACCGCATCCCACCTCAGTTGTAGGTGCAAAATTTTGTGGTTGCATCTTTTTTGATCCTTGTTCAGAGAAAAATAAAAAAAATGGTGAAAAAATAAAAAAGTTTGATTTCTACTAGTGCCTTTTGGAAAAATCAGTGAAAAAATGTTCTGTGCGCTCTTTCCATCGTCCTTTGTTTTCATCTTGTTGCGCTAGGTCTCGACACGTCTTAGCCAGCAGCTGTGATTTGTACTTTGGATCCGGACTGAACAATCGCTAATCTGCACCCGTTAATTGCTAATCCTTGCTGTCATATTGTGTGCGTACACATAACTCCACATATTCTTCTATCAGCACAGGGTCATCTTGCAACAGTTACCCACGCTCAACAACAGATTGCGTCGCCCAGTTTGGTTTCATCAAAATTGCGAGAAAAAATTCAGGAAAATAAAGAAAAAAATTATCAAAGTTTTTACACGCTTTTCAGAGAACGTGTTGTATTTCTGTAGACCAAATCCCACCTCAGTTGTAGGTGCCAATTTTTGTGGTTGCATCTTTTTTGATCCTTGTTCAGAGAAAAAAAAAATAGTGAAAATAAAAAAAGTTTGATTCCTACTAGTGCCTTTTGGAAAAATCAGGAAAAATTTAGGAAAAAGGAAAATTCCGGGTTATTTGCTTGTTCTGTGCGTTCTTTCCATCGTCCTTTGTTTTCACCTTGTTGCGCTACGTCTCGACACGTCTTAGCCAGCAGCTGTGATTTATACTTTGAATCCGGATTGAACAATCGCTAATCTGCACTCGTTAATTGCTAATCCTTGCTGTCATATTGTGTGCCTACCCATAGCTCCACATATTCTTCTATCAGCACAGGTTCATCTTGCAACTGTTACCCATGCTCAACAACAGATTGCTTCGCCCTGTTTGGTTTCATCAAAATTGCCAAAAAAATTCAAGAAAATAAACAAAAAAATTGTTAAAGTTTTTACACGCTTTTCAGAGAACATGTTGTATTTCTGTAGACCACATCCCACCTGAGTTGTAGGTGTCAAATTTTGTGGTTGCATCTTTTTTTATCCTTGTTCAGAAAAAAATAAAAAAATAGTGAAAAAAAAAGTTTGATTCCTACTGGTGCCTTTTGGAAAAATCAGGGAAAAAATTAGGAAAAAGGAAAATTCAGGGTTATTTGCTTGTTATGGGCGTTCTTTCCATCGTCCTTTGTTTTCACCTTGTTGCGCTATGTCACGACACGTCTTATTCAGCAGCTGTGATTTGTACTTTGGATCCGGATTGAACAATCGCTAATCTGCACTCCTTAATTGCTAATCCTTGCTGTCATATTGTGTGCCTACCCATAGCTCCACATATTCTTCTATCAGCACAGGTTCATCTTGCAACTGTTACCCATGCTCAACAACATATTGCTTCGCCCTATTTGGTTTCATCAAAATTGCCAAAAAATTCAAGAAAATAAACAAAAAAATTGTCAATGTTTTTGCATGCTTTCAGAGAACATGTTGTATTTCTGTAGACCACATCCCACCTGAGTTGTAGGTGTCAAATTTTGTGGTTGCATCTTTTTTTATCCTTGTTCAGAAAAAAATATAAAAATAGTGAAAAAATAAAAAAGTTTGATTTCTACTAGTGCCTTTTGGAAAAATCAGGGAAAAATTCAGTAAAAGGAAAATTCTATGTTATTTGCTTGTTCTGGGCATTCTTTCCATCGTCCTTTGTTTTCACCTTGTTGCGCTACGTCTCGACACGTCTTAGCCAGCAGCTGTGATTTGTACTTTGGATCCGGATTGAACAATCGCTAATCTGCACTCGTTAATTGCTAATCCTTGCTATCATATTGTGTGCCTACCCATAGCTCCACATATTCTTCTATCAGCACAGGTTCATCTTGCAACTGTTACCCACGCTCAACAACATATTGCTTCGCCCTATTTGGTTTCAACAAAATTGCCAAAAAATTTTTGGAAAATAAAGAAAAAATTGTCAATGTTTTTGCATGCTTTTCAGAGAACGTGCTGTATTTTTGTAGACCAGATCCCACCTCAGTTGTAGGTGTCAATTTTTGTGGTTGCATCTTTTTTTATCCTTGTTCAGAGAAAAATAAAAATAAATAGTGAAAAAATAAAAAAGTTTATTTCCCACTAGTGCCTTTTGGAAAAATCAGGGAAAAATTCAGTAAAAGGAAAATTCTATGTTATTTGCTTGTTCTGTGCGTTCTTTCCATCGTCCTTTGTTTTCACCTTGTTGCGCTACGTCTCGACACGTCTTAGCCAGCAGCTACGATTTGCACTTTGGATCCGGATTGAACAATCGCTAATCTGCACTCGTTAATTGCTAATCCTTGCTATCATATTGTGTGCCTACCCATAGCTCCACGTATTCTTCTATCAGCATAGGTTCATCTTGCAACTATTACCCACGCTCAACAACAGATTGCTTCGCCCTGTTTGGTTTCATCAAAATTGCCAAAAAATTTAGGAAAATAAAGAAAAAATTGTCAAAGTTTTTGCACGCTTTTCAGAGAACGTGCAGTATTTCTGTAGTCCGCATCCCACCTCAGTTGTAGGTGCCAATTTTTGTGGTTGCATCTTTTTTGATCCTTGTTCAGAGAAAAATAAAAAATGGTGAAAAAATAAAAAAGTTTGATTGCTACTAATGCCTTTTGGAAAAATTAGTGAAAAATTTAGGAAAAAGGAAAATTTTGGGTTATTTGCTTGTTCTGTGCGTTCTTTCGATCGTCCTTTGTTTTCACCTTGTTGCGCTACGTCTCGACACGTCTTAGCCAGCAGCTGTGATTTGTACTTTGGATCCGGATTGAACAATCGCTAATCTGGTCTCGTTAATTGCTAATCGTTGTTGTCATATTGTGTGCCTACCCATAGCTCCACATATTCTTCTATCAGCACAGGTTCATCTTACAACTGCTACCCACGCTCAACAATAGATTGTTTTGCCCTGTTTGGTTTCATCAAAACTACCAAAAAAATTCAAGAAAATAAAGAAAAAAATTATCAAAGTTTTTGCACGCTTTTCAGGAGAACATGCAGTATTTCTGTAATCCGCATCCCACCTCAGTTGTAGGTGCCAATTTTTATGGTTGCATCTTTTTTGATCCTTGTTCAGAGAAAAATAAAAATATGGTGAAAAAATAAAAAAAGTTTGATTCCTACAAGTGCCTTTTGGAAAAATCATCGAAAAATTAAGGAAAAAAAGGAAAATTCCGGGTTATTTGCTTGTTCTGTGCGTTCTTTCCATCGTCCTTTGTTTTCACCTTGTTGCCCTACGTCTCGACACGTCTTAACCAGCAGCTGTGATTTGTACTTTGGATCCGGATTGAACAATCGCTAATCTGTACTCTTGTTGGGCATTCTTAACGTCACTACCAAAAGTAGACTTAGTTTTCTAATTCTGATAACGGCGCCAAAAATGCCAAACCTATCCCTCATGCCACTTAAGCCAAGTTGTCATCCCCAGCATGACATGAGAGACGCGGTATTGAAATATGCATTTGCTCATCAAGATAAATAATAAAAGGGATCTGCAAGCGCACAGATTAATACCGATGTAGCATTTTAACCGGGAAGTATTCCAGGTATCGTTATTTATATTTTTACCACTGGGAAGGGATTTCTAAGTATCATGGTTGATAATGGAATGAGAATATGGAACTGAGTACACATCATTGCATGTATAACCGAGAGTATTTATCAATCTCTTTATACAGGTATAAATGTCACATTAAGTAAAGGTAAAGTGATAATGGTGACAAAGATAATTAATCTGATCAGCTAGCCACATATAATAATGATAAGCACCTCAACAGATATTCTAGCAAGTCATTAGCATGGAATTAGGATGAACTACAAAGATATTCCCTAAGTTATTATTAACTATAAAGTCTAGCATATCATAGTTAGTGCAATTATACTTGGTAATCATGGTGAGAAAAGACTATATCCATGCATAGTGAATATTAGCAAGGAAGATGAAGAACATAGCAATCACTCCCCTGTAATAGTGTTGCTCTGCCTGCCCTATACACGAGAGGGGGACTATATAAGAATCAACGAAGTTGTCACTATCGCGAACTACCCCACAATCCGGCATATAGGGTGCAATCGCAGATAAATACGGTATAGACACCACGTCTACACAATAATTATCATTCACCCACTATACACATGGATAAACGCTATACGATCCTAGGCATGTATATAATTCCAATCTAACTAAGCCAAGCATATAACTATGATAAACTAAGAACAATATAATTGCAAATATAATCAAGTAGAGCAAAGTCATAACCAATATATTGAAATAGAATAAAGTCATATTCATAATATTGAAGGACAAAGATGAACAATTGAAGAACAATAGAGGAATTGCCAAGAATCCTCTTGACAGATCCGGGAACCAATCGAAGATTGACTCCTTCTAGTTCTAATCCTATGTAGCTATGCTAACTAGAGATCTAGTTGATGTGGTGGCTCTAGGGCTTGATCAGAGGCTCTCCTCCTGAATTAGGGTTTGAAGTATGAGACGAGGGCCTCTCCTCCAGGGGCAGGGGCCTTGCTTATATAGCCCTTTCGGATGAATCTGGGCCGTTGGATCAAACCGACATTGATCGTGCGGTTTTCCTTGATCCTCTAGGTCGGTGGAGCATAATCCTCGAGGCGGAGCCTGATTGGCTGAGCCAGCAGGGCGGGCGCCCTAGGGACTAGGGCGGGTGCCCTGTCCCCGGCTCTGTTACGCCTCCCGTTCGTTCTCGTGGCTTCTGGACTCTTCTAGCTGTAAGATAATTACGTGTTCGGTTAATATCCCGTCATTAATCCGACATGTGGGCCTTTCTTCCGTATTTCCTGATAACCCCCTGCAGAAATAGATAAACAGCAAAACTCGTGGAATTCTGTCAGATAAAACCCTAAGTCTAGGTGTTGGTTTCATTTGGATCCTTTTCTCTATTTATTTGATAGTTATAATTGATACTTAAGGACCGTCAACAAACTCCCCCAAGCTTACCTCTTGCTCGTCCCTGAGCAAGGAGAGACTCAGTAGTTGCTGAAATGCCTTTGAATTTTGATGGTACACATGCTTTCAAATAGAGTCTCATCTCTGAGTTAAAGTAAACTGTCAAGACTTAAAACTTACTCATTATACCTTTCACCATGGGGCTTGCAACCGTCACCTTTGTCTTGAGCGGTTAAAAGATAGAACAGTCTAGTCAAGCGCCATGTCTCTTATTCTTGATTAGCTATAGCTCTTGGAGTTTTTTGCAGATTTTCAAATAAAACTCAGAGATTCCTTGTATGACTCAGGTCTCTCTTTTGTGATATTTCTGGATCCTCACCAAGGCAGTAATGATGTCTGCCTTCTCTCGAAGCAAAGTATGTAGTATTTGTGGTATAAGGCAGAGTGACATTGCCTTCTCTCTCATCCTATTCTAATAAGGCTTTTGATATCTGGAGCTCATCGGTGGGAGATAAAGTATACATACTTACAAGACATTTATTGCATAGTCAAACCATGGATCCAGAGAAACAAGCCAATAAGTCAAATCAAGATGTGCATGTGTGGCGAATAAATGGTGTATGGTGGTAGTGATGATAACAATGATGAAAGTCTAATTCTACTTTTGCTCTTTTTGAGGGGATACGTACCTTTCTTGCTTTTAAAGCTCTTGAGGAGAATGAGGTGCTCTATATTTTCTTTTTCTTTTCCTCTCAGGTGGGTATCTTGTACCCCTAATTCTACTGTCGGACACTTGTCCATTTTTACCTCTCTTCTCACACTTTTTTCTTTTTTTTCATCGAGGTTCCGAGCACTTGCTCCTTTTTATTTCCTCGTATCTTTTTCTTTTCGAGGTTCTGGGCACTTGCCCCTTTTTATTTCCTCGTATAGAGCACTCATCTCCTTAGAACAATATAGCAAGTGGTAGTAAAAATAGCTTGAGCATTTATTTCACAGTGGATAACAAGAATGGGAAAATATTTTTGGCTATTCTCTCCCGGATTAGGAGTAGAATAATTTTATGTGGATCTGGAGTGTAACACCCTAAAATTTGAAGAAAAGAAAAATAGGGAAAATGTGATTTTTATATTTATTTTTGTTAAGCATGCAACTTTAGAATAAGAATAATTTCTATAAATTTAAAATCAAATATAAGGGTAGAAACATGATTGAGCATTCATGCTGCTGCATTTGGAGTTTTGTATTGAGTGGTTTAAATCAAATTCAAATTTGATTTGAAAATCATTTGAAAAATGGATTTGAAAAATTGGAAAAGAAAAAGAAAAGGAATTTACCTTCTTACCGGGCCGCATCTCTCCCGCAGCCCATCTTCTCGGCCTGCCAGCGGCGGCCCAATTCTTTTCCCCGCGCCCCCTTCGCCCGCATGGGTCGAGCCCGAGCCGCGGCCTGCTAAGCCCGACTCGCACGCGCGCGGCCTGCGTCTCGCCTTGAGTCGCTGACGCGTGGGTCCCACCGGTCAGTGACCCGTTTTCACCTTCCTTTCTTCTTCCTCCGGCCGACGCCGCCTTCCCTCTCTCCCGATCCGATTTGGATCCTCGAATCTCTTTCCTTCCTTAGTTAGCGACCTCTCCGGACTATAAAAACGGAACCGTAGCCCCTCCCCGCTCCATATCCAACCCTAAACCGCAGCTATATCGCCTCGGGGCGGCTACAACCGAAGCACCGCCTCCACCGTCCGCCCCTTCGAGCCGTGCGAGCTCCTTGCTTCATCTTCGGCCACGAGTTTGCCCTAGGTAAGATCACGTTGAAGTTATCTACCGAACGGTACCCTTGCTTCGCGATTTCGTGCACCATGGCGAGTTTTGGCATGATCCGGCCATGGCGCCGCCGCGGAGGGTCGCCGTCGGGACCAAACCCGGCCGGAGCGCCGCCCGTCCTCTACCCCGATCGATCTGGACCGTCCGATCTAAAACGGACGGCTCATATTAGAAGATAACGGTTCGGCGGTGTTTTTGTTAAAGAGCCCCTGGAGTTTTCAATTATCTAACCCGCGGTCCAAAGCGTAAACCGGGAAAATACGTTTTGATTAAATAAAAACGTAATTCGTTTCGGAAGAAGAAAAATACGCTTTCTCATATTTACAGTTTTGCCACTCAGATTGTTTTAGCCGTAGAATCTTCGTTTTAACTCCGATTTGATCCATTCAAATTGCGTTAGATTCATATTTGCGAGCTCTATCTAATGATACAACTGTAAAGTAGGTTTGGATTAATTTATTTTCGAGTTTTAATTAAAGTATTTATTTTTCTATAGGAAATCTTTGGAAATTCATAACTTTGTCGTTTTAGCTCCGTTTTTCATGATTTTCACGTCTGTGTGATCCTAGCGAGTTGTAGATTCGTTTCAAAGACTTTTTATCTTATTTTCTTACTGTTGGTGTATTGTTCTAATTATAGCCTTGTTTGTCTATGCATGATTACCTCTGGATGTGTGTTGTTGATAATGGTTGATCGAGTATAGACGGTGAGCAATTCGTTGGAGATCAAGAGCCTTACTACGAGCAAGATCTTCAGGACCAGTTTGAGCAAGGCAAGTATAGCATGAGATTGTCCTTGTTGTCCTATTCACCTTATGCAATTAATATCATTATGCATTTATTCCTTGTTAAGGATGACTTAGTGATTGATCCTATACCTTGGTACCCATTATGATGCATTGATTAGTATGGCTAGTGCTTAAACATGGACTATGATCATGTAAATTGATTAGAGGAATATGCAATAAACATTAAAATATGATTTTGATTATTGTATAAAGGGGATTAGAGCATGTGTGTTGCTTTTTGATGCTCTAATTGCTCTCCATAAGGACTCATCTATAAGCGACAATCCGGGATTTACAGTGCAACTGTGGGGGCTATATGGCTCTGGCTTTAGTCATATAGAAGGACCTTTTCTAGCTTGTTAGAGGTAACCTTTTTGGCATAAGAATGGCTTGACGAATCGGGTATAGTGCGGCCTCTGTCCTTATGTGTATAGGCTGCGGGTTATTGTGCCATTTGGAAGGGGGGCTCTACATCTGTTTGCCGAGTGAATCTAATGGCCCTAACTTGTTAGATGAACCTTCGTAAGACTTCATAGTGTTTACCCTGCCTGCTCACCTTGGTAGTGTTTTGGGAGTAATTAACCCGGGCATTTGGGTAACACGACTTACAGTGAAAGTGTACAACCTCTGCAGAGTGTAGAACTGTTATAACAGCCGTGCTCACGGTCACGAGTGGCCTTGGACCCTTATGGAATAGTTGAATAATTGTTTATGTTATGTTTTTGCTATTCATTAATCATTTCACATGGATCATATGTTTATTGTTTACATTGAGATTTTTTTATGCTATTGATATGCTAAAATCATGTTAACTAAAAGCTACATGCTGATAAACCAATGATTATGCCTTTTTGAGCCTCATGAACCCCATGTTATACTTGTTGAGTACGAGATGTACTTACGCTTGTTTATTTCTCTTATTTGGATAAAAATCCCGGATGGGTAACAGATGGAGGTAATAGCGACTACTACGCCTACTTCCCTGAGGATTACTAGTCTTGCTGTCAACCAGTCAATGTACCTATGACTGGAGCTACCACGAGAGATTTTTATTTATACTTCCGCTACATTATGTTAAGACTAAGTGTTTAAATATCGTGATGTAATAACATTTGCCATGATACTTCTGTTATAATTTGTGAACTTATGTGTGATTGATCTCTGGGCGCACATAAGGGTAAGCATTCCATTTGGTCGATAAATGGGTGTGACAAATTGGTATCAGAGCTCTTGTTGACTGTAGGACGCAAGCCTAGCTAGCAATGGTCGAAGTAGTGTCATCTTTACACTATTTTTATGCTCACTATCTTGCTCTTGTTATTTGATAAATTTTTATGCTTCTTATGTCTCATTCTATTACGAAATTTTGCCTCTATTCTAACTTCATCTAAAAATTTTGTAGATGACTCGTGACCGTAAGACTGCCCGCATCAGCTTTGGAGGATACTACCCACCTCGTGCCTTGCTTGCAACTGAAGAGCCACAAGAGCCAGAACCTCAGGAACAGGAACAGAGCCCTATAGCACCAGTCCAAGCACCAGCACCTCCCCAGGAAGAGACTGAGCCTGAAGAAGATCCAGAAATCATCGAGATTGAAGATGGTGGGGAGGAAGCTAATGGAGGAGTACAACCCCCGCCTCCACCACATGAAGCTCCTGAAGATATGCCACCTCCTCCAATGGGGTGGACTGTGAGGATCTACCACAGGAATGGAGGGGATGCTGTCTCTCATATTCGCCTAGTGGGGATGCTCACTGCTTACTTCGCGGATTGGCATCCAGCCGTGGAGTACGTCTGCTGGGAGTACACTCATCCACTAGAGAGCACGTACTGGAAGGCAAGGGCAAGCATCTTTGCACACAAGCAAGACAAGGGGGCCTATCAGCTGGACAGGATGTTCTCTCATGTGGGACATCGAGCTACTATAGAGGATAGCATTGAAGATGCTGCTTTTGAAGCATGTATGGGTCTCCGCTATCTTCGCTTTAACCTTATGAAGCATGACATTCATCGCTTCCTTCCTCGTGCACACCCCGAGCTTGGATGGGCTATGACAGATCCAGTGCAGCTAGAGCCACTACCTCGGGTGATGGTGAACTTTGTCTATGACATGATGGACAGGAAGCTGCAACTAGAAGAGATGGTGAGGACACAAGGGAAGACTATCAAGAGGTGCCAAGCAACCATTGATGAGCTACGAGCAAACCAAGGCATGCCCAAGATCTATGAGACATTAGAGCATGAGCCACTTCCTTAGGAAGTAGGAGTCCTTTATGTAATAAGAACGTTCTTAGTAACGTCAGTTGAGTCAGTCGAGTCTGTCGTGTGGTTTGAATCTTGGTGTGCTAGTTGCTTTATTATTATGCTTATGTGTGAGTTGGATCTTTGTTTGAGTGTCTGGACTTGTAGGCATGTCTACAAGTTCCATTATTAAGAATAATAAGTTTAATAGTCAAGGAATAATAGTTGGGTTTGATATTATCTCGTTTCTGTCCTTGCTGTTTTCTGGAGCAGTCTCTAATGTTTCTGCTATAGTTTAAAAACGGTTCGTGCAACATTTATGAAATTTTTATGAGAGAAACTAGACTCAAGCATCTTTCAAATGCCACTGGAATCACCTTTTTATCTAATCTGGTTCGAGAGATATAATTTTCACAAGTTAAAGTTTCTGCACAGTCTGGAATCTGGAACAGTTTCTGTTACGCCTTATTTTTCATAGACTTAACGACAGAATCTGGTCTTGAGGTCTGAATAGAAATTGTGGATAATTTCATAAGCTTTCCAACCATATAAAGCACGCCTCTTTTGGACTTCTGTAGCCGGAGATATGATTGAAATACTGAACTGTCAATATTGCTACTCGTCCAGAAAACTTTCAGATCTCATTCTTAATCTTATAAGTGGTTGATAACCTGGATTTCTTAAAGTTTGCATGTTTATGGGTGGCAGATGGCCGGAAGAGGAAGAGGCAGAGGTCGTGGAAACATTCCCCCGAATCCACCACCACCACCGCCACCAACTGGTGCAACAACTGGTGCAGAATCAGCAGAATCAGCCAGTTGCTGGGGCTCAACCACATGATAAGCGTGGTGAATTTTTGAAGGGTCGTCCCCCAGTGTTCACACATGCTGCTGATCCTTTGGAGGCCGATGATTGGCTTCGTGCTATGGAGAAACAACTCACCATTTCACAATGTGATGACCGACAGAAGGTGTTGTTCGCTTCTGGGCAACTTCAGGGAGAAGCTCAAGATTGGTGGGAGTCATATGAGTATGGTCGTCCTGCTAATGCTCCTGCAGTCACCTGGCAGGAGTTTAGAGAGAACTTCAGGGCTTACCATATACCTGAAGGGATGATAGAATTGAAGGCGGAGGAATTCAGGAACCTGACCCAAGGGTCAATGACTGTAGCTGAGTACCGTGACAAGTTTGCTCAATTGTCACGATATGCTCCACATGAGGTGGCCAATGACAATGATAAGCAGCGCCGCTTCTTGAAGGAATTATACGATGGACTACAGTTGCAGTTGATGTCCAATACCTACCCTAACTTTCAGACGCTTGTGAACCACGCTATCGTGGTGGATAACAAGCGCAAAGAAATGGATGCTAAGAGGAAGAGGTTACAGGGACAAGCCTCCAATAGCAACACCCGTCCACGCACTGGCTTTCAACAAAATACTCAGCAGAGACCTCCTCCTGGACAGTGGAATCGTGGTCAGGCCCCATTCCGGGGACAGTTCCCTCAACGTCCCCCATTTCAGCCACAGAGTAGCAACCAACGTCCACCACAGTAGAATGGGAATCAAGTGCAGCGTCAGGGTCCTTCCAACAACACTCCTACAAAGACCAGTGCTCCCAATACTCCCAACAGGTGTTTCCGTTGTGGAAAAGAAGGTCACTTGTCTTACAATTGCCCGGAGAAGCCTAACCAGTAGACTCCCCAGAGACAGAGCAGCCACCAGAAGCCCGCACTTAACTCGGGAAGGGTGAATCACTTGTCCCAGGAAACTGCAGTGGAGGAGCCAGAAGTTATGCTTGGTACGTTCGATGTCCACTCTACTCCCGCCACTGTTCTTTTTGATTCTGGAGCATCACATTCTTTCATATCACAATCATTTGTTAGAATACATAGAATCCATTTGTGTGCCATGAAGAACCCTATCTTAGTAAACTCACCTGGTGGAAGCATGCCAGCATCTTATCGCTGTCTTCCCATTAGTCTCAACTTAAGGGGGGTAGAGTTTACAGTTAGCCCTATAGTATTGAGAACAGCTGGGATTGATCTTATATTGGGAATGGATTGGATGATGCAACAACAAGCAGAGATTCAGTGTAAGGACAAATCAGTTGTGCTGACCACACCAAAGGGTGATAGGATCAGGGTTGAAGTCAAAGTGCAAAAGCAAGAGACCGCTACAGTGAACCAGCTCAATGATGGTGCCAACCAGGAGGATCTAGTTGTGGAGGAGTTCCCAGATGTGTTTCCGGAGGAATTGCCAGGTATGCCACCAGACCGTGACACTGAATTTATTATTGAATTATTACCTGGAACTGCACCTATAGCTAAGCGTCCATATAGAATGGGAGTAAATGAATTAGAAGAACTTAAGAAACAAATTAAGGAGTTACAGGATAAGGGTTTTATTCGTCCTAGTTCTTCACCATGGGGTGCACTAGTGATTTTTGTGGATAAGAAAGATGGAACTCAGAGGATGTGTGTAGATTATCGGTCTCTTAATGAGGTTACCATTAAGAACAAGTACCCATTGCCTAGAATTGATGACCTGTTTGATCAGTTGAGAGGAGCTTGTGTATTCTCCAAGATTGATCTTCGCTCTGGATATCATCAATTGAAGATTCGTGCCAGGGATATACCCAAGACAGCATTTACCACATGTTATGGGTTATATGAGTATACAGTGATGTCCTTTGGTTTGACTAATGCTCCTACATACTTCATGTACTTAATGAATAAGGTGTTCATGGAATATTTGGACAAGTTTGTAGTGGTATTCATTGATGATATACTAGTGTTTTCCAAGACGGAGGAAGAACATGTTGAACATTTGAGGTTGGTCTTGCAGAAGCTCAGAGAACACCAACTATATGCAAAAAGGAGTAAATGTGAGTTTTGGCTGAAGGAAGTTTCTTTTCTGGGTCACATCGTTTCAAATGGAGGAATATCAGTAGATCCTGGCAAGGTGAAAGACGTATTGAACTGGAAACCACCTATCAATGCAAGTGAGATCCGTAGCTTTTTGGGATTGGCTGGTTATTATAGGAGATTTATAGAGGGATTTTCCAAGCTTGCAAAACCAATGACTGCATTGTTGGAGAAGAATGCCAAGTTTGTGTGGTCCGAGAAGTGTCAGGCTAATTTTGAGGAATTAAAGAAAAGATTGACTACTGCACCCGTCTTAGTTTTGCCAGATCTGAATAAACCTTTCTCTATCTATTGTGATGCATCCCGATTGGGATTGGGATGTGTTCTGATGCAAGAAGGTAGAGTTGTGGCATATGCATCGAGGCAGTTAAGGAAGCATGAGTTAAATTACCCTACTCATGATTTGGAATTAGCTGCAGTAGTTCATGCATTAAAAATATGGAGACATTATTTGATTGGACACAAGAGTGATATATACACTGATCATAAGAGTCTCAAGTATATCTTCACTCAAACGGATCTGAACTTGAGGCAGCGTAGATGGTTGGAGTTGATAAAAGACTATGATCTAGAAGTGCATTATCATCCCGGAAAGGCCAACGTTGTTGCTGATGCTCTTAGTAGGAAAAGTTATGCAAATGAAATACAAGTAATGCCTATGCCAAAGGAATTGTGTGCTGAGTGCAAGCATCTGAACTTAGGATTTACTACTAATGCAGTGGAACTAGTATTAGAGCCTACTCTGGAGCAAGAAATCCGTAAAGGTCAGCAGAAGGATGAAAAGTTGAGAGAGATAGCTGAAAACATAGCGAAAGGAAAATCTCTAGGATTTCGTAAGGATGAAAATGGTACGCTATGGTTTGGGAAAAGGTTGTGTGTGCCCGAAGATAAGGATATCCGAATGGCAATTCTGCGTGAAGCTCATGAGTCAGCTTATTCCATACATCCGGGGAGTACTAAGATGTACTTAGATCTGAAAGAGAAATATTGGTGGTATGGTTTAAAGAGAGACGTAGCTGAGTATGTTGCTTTGTGTGACACTTGTCAAAGGGTGAAAGCGGAACATCAGAGACCTGCAGGATTGTTACAACCTATGCAGATACCCGAGTGGAAATGGGAAGAGGTCGGTATGGATTTTATAGTTGGGTTACCACGGACTCAAAGAGGATATGATTCAATTTGGGTGATAGTGGATCGTCTAACTAAGGTTGCTCATTTTCTGCCTGTGAAGACTACATATAGCAGTGCGAAACTGGCAGAGTTGTATATGAAAGAATAGTGAGTTTACATGGAGTTCCTAAGAAGATTGTGTCTGATCGAGGTACTCAGTTTACATCTCATTATTGGCAAAAGATACATGAATCATTGGGGACCAAACTAAATTTTAGTACAGCTTATCATCCTCAGATAGATGGTCAAATAGAGAGAATTAATCAGATATTGGAAGATATGTTGAGAGCTTGTGCTCTACAATATGGTACTAGCTAGGATAAGAGTTTGCCATACGCAGAGTTCTCTTATAACAATAGTTATCAGAAGAGTCTTCAAATGGCACCGTTTGAGGCTCTGTATGGACGAAAGTGTAGGACCCCGTTGTTCTGGAATCAGACAGGGGAGAGTCAAGTGTTTGGACCTGATGTATTAAAGGATGCTGAAAAGAAAGTGAGAATGATTAGAGATAATCTAAAAATAGCCCAGTCTAGACAGAAAAGTTATGCTGATACTCGCAGAAGAGAGTTGATTTTTGAGGTAGGAGATTATGTCTACTTGAAAGTGTCACCCATGAGAAGTGTGAAGAGATTTAACATGAAGGGTAAATTGGCACCAAGATATATTGGACCCTTCAAGATTATAGAGAGACGTGGTGAAGTGGCATATCAATTGGAATTACCCGAGAGTCTGGCAGGTGTACATGATGTGTTCCATGTGTCACAATTGAAGAAATGTTTATGAGTACCAGAAGAACAGATTCCGATAGAGGAACTCACTGTTAAGGAGGATCTTACATATGAGGAGTTTCCGGTTAAAATTTTGGAGACTGCGGACAGAGTCACGAGAAGTAGGACAATCAAAATGTGTAAAGTACAGTGGAATCGGTATACTGCAGAAGAGGCTACTTGGGAATGAGAAGAGGATCTGAGAAAAACCTACCCGCAACTGTTTGAGTAAGCATCGGTCGAATCTCGGGGCGAGATTCATTTTAAGGGGGGTAGAATTGTAACACCCTAAAATTTGAAGAAAAGAAAAATAGGGAAAATGTGATTTTTATATTTATTTTTGTTAAGCATGCAACTTTAGAATAAGAATAATTTCTATAAATTTAAAATCAAATATAAGGGTAGAAACATGATTGAGCATTCATGCTGCTGCATTTGGAGTTTTGTATTGAGTGGTTTAAATCAAATTCAAATTTGATTTGAAAATCATTTGAAAAATGGATTTGAAAAATTGGAAAAGAAAAAGAAAAGGAATTTACCTTCTTACCGGGCCGCATCTCTCCCGCAGCCCATCTTCTCGGCCTGCCAGCGGCGGCCCAATTCTTTTCCCCGCGCCCCCTTCGCCCGCATGGGTCGAGCCCGAGCCGCGGCCTGCTAAGCCCGACTCGCACGCGCGCGGCCTGCGTCTCGCCTTGAGTCGCTGACGCGTGGGTCCCACCAGTCAGTGACCCGTTTTCACCTTCCTTTCTTCTTCCTCCGGCCGACGCCGCCTTCCCTCTCTCCCGATCCGATTTGGATCCTCGAATCTCTTTCCTTCCTTAGTTAGCGACCTCTTCGGACTATAAAAACGGAACCGTAGCCCCTCCCCGCTCCATATCCAACCCTAAACCGCAGCTATATCGCCTCGGGGCGGCTACAGCCGAAGCACCGCCTCCATCGTCCGCCCCTTCGAGCCGTGCGAGCTCCTTGCTTCATCTCCGGCCACGAGTTTGCCCTAGGTAAGATCGTGTTGAAGTTATCTACCGAACGGTACTCTTGCTTCGCGATTTCGTGCACCATGGCGAGTTTTGGCATGATCCGGCCATGGCACCGCCGCGGAGGGTCGCCGTCGGGACCAAACCCGGCCGGAGCGCCGCCCGTCCTCTCCCCCGATCGATCTGGACCGTCCGATCTAAAACGGACGGCTCATATTAGAAGATAACGGTTCGGCGGTGTTTTTGTTAAAGAGCCCCTGGAGTTTTCAATTATCTAACCCACGGTCCAAAGCGTAAACCGGGAAAATACGCTTTCTCATATTTACAGTTTTGCCACTCAGATTGTTTTAGCCGTAGAATCTTCGTTTTAACTCCGATTTGATCCATTCAAATTGCGTTAGATTCATATTTGCGAGCTCTATCTAATGATACAACTATACAGTAGGTTTGGATTAATTTATTTTCGAGCTTTAATTAAAGTATTTATTTTTCTATAGGAAATCTTTGGAAATTCATAACTTTGTCGTTTTAGCTCCGTTTTTCATGATTTTCGTGTCTGTGTGATCCTAGCGAGTTGTAGATTCGTTTTAAAGACTTTTTATCTTATTTTCTTACTGTTGGTGTATTGTTCTAATTATAGCCTTGTTTGTCTATGCATGATTGCCTCTGGATGTGTGTTGTTGATAATGGTTGATCGAGTATAGACGGTGAGCAATTCGTTGGAGATCAAGAGCCTTACTACGAGCAAGATCTTCAGGACCAGTTTGAGCAAGGCAAGTATAGCATGGGATTGTCCTTGTTGTCCTATTCACCTTATGCAATTAATATCATTATGCATTTATTCCTTGTTAAGGATGACTTAGTGATTGATCCTATACCTTGGTACCCATTATGATGCATTGATTAGTATGGCTAGTGCTTAAACATGGACTATGATCATGTAAATTGATTAGAGGAATATGCAATAAACATTAAAATATGATTTTGATTATTGTATAAAGGGGATTAGAGCATGTGTGTTGCTTTTTGATGCTCTAATTGTGTTGCTTTTTGATGCTCTAATTGCTCTCCATAAGGACTCATCTATAAGCGACAATCCGGGGTTTACAGTGCAACTGTGGGGGCTATATGGCTCTGGCTTTAGTCATATAGAAGGACCTTTTATAGCTTGTTAGAGGTAACCTTTTTGGCGTAAGAATGGCTTGACGAATCGGGTATAGTGCGGCCTCTGTCCTTATGTGTATAGGCTGCGGGTTATTGTGCCATTTGGAAGGGGGGCTCTACATCTGTTTGCCGAGTGAATCTAATGGCCCTAACTTGTTAGACGAACCTTCGAAAGACTTCATAGTGTTTACCCTGCCTGCTCACCTTGGTAGTGTTTTGGGAGTAATTAACCCGGGCATTTGGGTAACACGACTCACAGTGAAAGTGTACAACCTCTGCAGAGTGTAGAACTGTTATAACAGCCGTGCTCACGGTCACGAGTGGCCTTGGACCCTTATGGAATAGTTGAATAATTGTTTATGTTATGTTTTTGCTATTCATTAATCATTTCACATGGATCATATGTTTATTGTTTACATTGAGATTTTTTTTATGCTATTGATATGCTAAAATCATGTTAACTAAAAGCTACATGCTGATAAACCAATGATTATACCTTTTTGAGCCTCATGAACCCCATGTTATACTTGTTGAGTATGAGATGTACTTACGCTTGTTTATTTCTCTTATTTGGATAAAAATCCCGGATGGGTAACAGATGGAGGTAATAGCGACTACTACGCCTACTTCCCTGAGGATTACTAGTCTTGCTGTCAACCAGTCAATGTACCTATGACTGGAGCTACCACGAGAGATTTTTATTTATACTTCCGCTACATTGTGTTAAGACTAAGTGTTTAAATATCGTGATGTAATAACATTTGCCATGATACTTCTGTTATAATTTGTGAACTTATGTGTGATTGATCTCTGGGCGCACATAAGGGTAAGCATTCCATTTGGTCGATAAATGGGTGTGACATGGAGATGAGAATGAGTGGATATATGTGGATGCGTACTTCCGGAGTAGAAGCAGCATGTATGAGTGATCGTGCAAGTGAATCTTGATTTTAACCGCATGACAAGCTCCTAAGGGTCTACACAGCTTGACTACACTCAATGCTCATAAGCAGTAAAAAGTAAAGGTATGGCTTAAAGTCTAGCAAGCATGTATGTATGGCTGTGGTAGGAACTTAAACTCTCATCATACAGGAACTCATCATGTAGCATTTTAAGATTTTCAAAGATAAAATTCTCCAGAATTCTAGCATCTCTAGGAATAGATAAATAGCAGCTCAACCTTCCCATATCATATCCGTTAACAACTTAGACTTTAGATCAAGTTCTCTTCCCACAAGTTCAGGTTTAGAGCAAGCTTTAAATGATAACAATTATGTCTAAACTTAGAGAGAGGACTTCAAATTTGAAAGTTATGCAAAGCAACTATTCATCATATCCATGCTAGAGTTTTATTATTATCTAGATTCAGTTTAGCATAGCCACTTTATTTATTTATTAAAGCACACTAAGCAAAAGATATAGGTATATATATAAGCACAAAATCTTTATTTGGTTTTTTCATAGTTATGTATATTTTTATTTTTATAGGGTAGAAGTATATATAAATATAAAGATAAAGATAGAAATACTTAGCAAGATAATGGAGGTGCTCTCCCCCAAGCTGGATCTTGACATAATCTCTTCTGATGTAGCTAGCAGATGGCGGAGATGTATTTGAAAGTCGGCAGCACCCTGACAGCGATTAGAATGTCCTCCGTCTGCTAGTCTCCTTGAATTCTGTGAAGCTCAAATAGACAACAAAGCTTTGTGGAACTGATTAAGTGTTAGCATAAATATCTAGCCTTTATCATGCTGAGCCTCCTTGATTTTTTTTTATGTTGTGTTTTTTTTATAAAGCAGAAGAAAATATTTATGTATTTATTATATATATATATATTTTTTTATGCCACCACAGTGAATGTACTTATGGGTTTTATGCCACTCGCATACTCACATGGGGCTTTAGGGTTTTTAACATTTTTATTTTCTTTTTAAGATAGTATGAATATGATTAACTAAGCAAACTATTTAAGATAAAGTAAATAATTAAAAGGAAAGGATAACTACCAAGTTACCTCTTGGCAAGGCGTTCGGTGTTTTTAAGTCCTCCGAACGGGACTCTTATTCATTCAGTCGTCCTGGGACTTGGTGGATGGCGTAGTCGGTGGTTCCGGCGGCGCCTCCTCTTCATGTACAACTGTCTTTTCTTTCCATACCTGTCTCGGTGCTTCGGTCTCCTTAGGACAGTGTTGGTTGAGTGGTATGTCTTCAGATCTTACCACTTCTCCTTCATAATCTGCCCATCCGTCCTTGATGACCTTTTGCTTCTGATTGTGGTTACGCCGCCTTCTTCTTGTCCTGACCTGCTTGGATTCTTCAAATACATAGTTAGGGTCAGTAAAGTAAAGACGTACCTTCTCAGAGGGGAAGTGCATGTGGACTTCTCCAGTTTCAATGTAAATGATTGCTTTGACAGTACTAAGGAATGGTCTTCCAAGGATGATGGGTGGATCGTATTCATCTTCTCCCATGTCAATAACCTGAAAGTCTGTATGGACAAAGTGATCGTCTATCTTGACAGGGACGTTAGTTACTGTACCTTCGACCTATCGGAATATCTGATCTGCCATCTGGAGCTGAATATATGTTGGGTTTAAGGGCATGGTTCCGAACAGAAGTTCATAGGTGACCTTGGCCATTATGTTGACGCCCGACCCAGTGTCGCAAAGTGTCTTGTAGAAGTGGGACCCATTAATGGAGCAATAAATGCTTGGCATACCTGGGTCATCCTTCTTAGGCAAGAACGGTGACTTGAGTTGGCGATCTTGACCTTTGTGCACGGCAGTGACCATCTTAGCTGTCTCGGTCCATACTTGCTTCTTGCTCTTGTTCCTCCTGTTGGTCCTCTTCCTTGGTTCGTATTGGGGTTGCTCTGGGATTTGTGCGGTCTTGTTCTTGAAGGAAAACGTTTCCTTCCTCCCCTTGATGTAGAAACTGATCTTGGCAGCACTAGCATAGATGACAGCTCCCGTGGTGTTCAGGAATGGTCTCCCTAGGATGACGGGAGCCCTCTCATCAGAACCGGTCTCTATCACTACGAAGTCTGCTGGAGCGTACAAGGAACCCACTCGGACACAGATGTTCTTCAATATTACTCTCGGGAAACTCAGTGTCCTATCTGCAAGCTGCAAACACATGGTTGTTTCTAATAATGGTTGTGAAAAGAGTTTTTCATAGAGTACCCTGGGCATAATGTTGACGCTGGAGCCAAAGTCACAGAGTGCTTCTGGGAAGTCTCGCATGCCGATGGAGATCGGGATGACGGGGCGTCCTGGATCGCCTCTCTTGACCGGCAGACGGTCAGTACTTACTTCCACGATAGGGTTACTCCAGTAATCTCCTGCATCAAACATGTCTACAAGATTTGCAGATTCTAGTCCTTCCGGTTGTGATGGTATACCGGGGTTAGTAGCAGGAACAGCAGCAGCTATTTGATTCAACTGAGATTCAATCATTTTATTAAAGCTAATCTGGTTCTTGATGGCAGTAGAGAAATTATCCATTCTATTATTTATATTTTCTAGTATTTTATCATTAGATGCCAATTTCTTAGACAGGTTATCCATTAGCTTTCCTTGGTTGGATACTAACTCTCTCAAAGGTGGATAATTATTATTATTATTGAAAGAATTGTTACCTTGGTAATTACCTGAGTAGTTAGGCCTCTGTTGATTCCAACCTTGATTCTGCTGAGGACGGTTGTAGTAGTTGTTGTTGTTATTGTTGATGTAGTTCACGTCCTCCAGCAACTCAGGACAGTGATTGCCCGAGTGTCCAGTACCTCCACACTCCTCACAAGTCATGTGGGAGTCGTAGACGTGCATGACTTCTTTCTTTTCTCCAGCTCGATCATCGAGCTTCTTCATGAGTAGGTCTAGCTTGGCAGACAACATGTCTACCTCCTTGAGCTGGTGCATACCTCCACCTCTCTTGCGTGTCTGAGTTCTTTCTTTATTCCAACCTTGGTTGGATGCCATCTTCTCCACAAGAGCTGTGGCTTGAGGTATGGTGAGTGATAGGAATGCTCCTCCAGCTGCAGCATCCATGGTTTCACGGGCACTGTTAATGAGCCCATGATAAAATGTCTGCATCAGTAGCCAGCTTTCCATTCCATGATGGGGACATTCTAGGATGTAGTCTTGGAAATGCTTCCATGCTTCTGGAACGGATTCATCATGTTGTTGCTGAAAACTTGTAATCTTCCCACGGAGAGCATTGGTCTTGCCCATGGGAAAGAATTTAGCCAGAAAGTTCGTAGAGCAGAGTGCCCACGTAGTGTTCTTCTCCTTTGTAGCGTAGAACCACTGCTTCGGTCTCCCCAACAGTGAGAATGGGAAAAGGCGAAGTAGTATGGCGTCTCTGGGGACTTCAGCCATGGTGAAAGTGCTGCAGATCTCCAGGAAGTGTTAAAGATGAGCACTAGCGTCTTCATGTGGCTTCCCACAGAACTGGTTAGCTTGCACCATGTTGATGAGCCCAGGCTTGAGCTCGAAGTTGCGGTCGATCTCCCCAGCAGGTCCAGTGCGGATGTTGTCCGTAGTGGGAGCTGAGAACTCGCGGATCGACTTGTTCGCCATGGCTTCGAATTCAGTCGACAAATTTCGGATGAAACTTCGGCGGTCTTCGGATTTGGATGAAGCTTTTGTGCTGAAGTGTTGACGATGTCTTCTTGAGCTTGGCTCTTGTTCTTCTGAATAAGGCTTCGGGATCGTCAACAAAGTTGTCTGGAAGATGTCTTCTATTCATGCATCACCCTGCAATAAATAATCAAAATGGAAAATACAGGGGTAAAACTGTATAAGAGAATTGATAAGCTCGATCAGATTAGTGATGCAAATGATGACTCAAAGTTCCGTATTCATTCCTACTTAGTAATCAACCTTCCCCGGCAACGGCGCTAAAAATGCTTGTTGGGCATTCTTAACGTCACTACCAAAAGTAGACTTAGTTTTCTAATTCTGATAACGGCGCCAAAAATGCCAAACCTATCCCTCATGCCACTTAAGCCAAGTTGTCATCCCCAGCATGACATGAGAGATGCGGTATTGAAATATGCATTTGCTCATCAAGATAAATAATAAAAGGGATCTGCAAGCGCACAGATTAATACCGATGTAGCATTTTAACCGGGAAGTATTCCAGGTATCGTTATTTATATTTTTACCACTGGGAAGGGATTTCTAAGTATCATGGTTGATAATGGAATGAGAATATGGAACTGAGTACACATCATTGCATGTATAACCGAGAGTATTTATCAATCTCTTTATACAGGTATAAATGTCACATTAAGTAAAGGTAAAGTGATAATGGTGACAAAGATAATTAATCTGATCAGCTAGCCACATATAATAATGATAAGCACCTCAACAGATATTCTAGCAAGTCATTAGCATGGAATTAGGATGAACTACAAAGATATTCCCTAAGTTATTATTAACTATAAAGTCTAGCATATCATAGTTAGTGCAATTATACTTGGCAATCATGGTGAGAAAAGACTATATCCATGCATAGTGAATATTAGCAAGGAAGATGAAGAACATAGCAATCACTCCCCTGTAATAGTGTTGCTCTGCCTGCCCTATACACGAGAGGGGGACTATATAAGAATCAACGAAGCTGTCACTATCGCGAACTACCCCACAATCCGGCATATAGGATGCAATCGCAGATAAATACAGTATAGACACCACGTCTATACAATAATTATCATTCACCCACTGTACACATGGATAAACGCTATACGATCCTAGGCATGTATATAATTCCAATCTAACTAAGCCAAGCATATAACTATGATAAACTAAGAACAATATAATTGCAAATATAATCAAGTAGAGCAAAGTCATAACCAATATATTGAAATAGAATAAAGTCATATTCATAATATTGAAGGACAAAGATGAACAATTGAAGAACAATAGAGGAATTACCAAGAATCCTCTTGACAGATCCGGGAACCAATCGAAGATTGACTCCTTCTAGTTCTAATCCTATGTAGCTATGCTAACTAGAGATCTAGTTGATGTGGTGGCTCTAGGGCTTGATCAGAGGCTCTCCTCCTGAATTAGGGTTTGAAGTATGAGACGAGGGCCTCTCCTCCAGGGGCAGGGGCCTTGCTTATATAGCCCTTTCGGATGAATCTGGGCCGTTGGATCAAACCGACATTGATCGTGCGGTTTTCCTTGATCCTCTAGGTCGGTGGAGCATAATCCTCGAGGCGGAGCCTGATTGGCTGAGCCAACAGGGCGGGCGCCCTAGGGACTAGGGCGGGCGCCCTGTCCCCGGCTTTGTTACGCCTCCCGTTCGTTCTCGTGGCTTCTGGACTCTTCTAGCTGTAAGATAATTACGTGTTCGGTTAATATCCCATCATTAATCCGACATGTGGGCCTTTCTTCCGTATTTCCTGATAACCCCCTGTAGAAATAGATAAACAGCAAAACTCGTAGAATTATGTCAGATAAAACCCTAAGTCTAGGTGTTGGTTTCATTTGGATCCTTTTCTCTATTTATTTGATAGTTATAATTGATACTTAAGGACCGTCAACAACTCGTTAATTGCTAATCCTTGCTGTCATATTGTTTGCCCACCCATAGCTCCACATATTCTTCTATCAGCATAGGTTCATCTTGCAACTGTTACCCATACTCAACAACAGATTGCTTCGCCCTATTTGGTTTCATCAAAATTGCCAAAAAAATTCAGAAAAATAAAGAAAAAAATTGTCAAAGTTTTTGCACGCTTTTCATAGAACGTGTTGTATTTCTGTAGACCGCATCCCACCTCAGTTGTAGGTACCAATTTTTATGGTTGCATCTTTTTTGATCCTTGTTCAGAGAAAAATAAAAAAATGGTGAAAAAATAAAAAAGTTTGATTCCTACTAGTGCCTTTTGGAAAAATCAGTGAAAAATTTAGGAAAAATGAAAATTCTGGGTTATTTGCTTGTTCTATGCGTTCTTTCCATCGTCCTTTGTTTTCACCTTGTTGCGCTATGTCTCGACACGTCTTAGCCAGCAGCTGTGATTTGTACTGTGGATCCGGATTGAACAATCGATAATCTGCACTCGTTAATTGCTAATCCTTGCTGTCATATTGTGTGCCTACCCATAGCTCCACATATTCTTCTATCAGCACAGGTTCATCTTGCAACTGTTACCCACGCTCAACAACAGATTGCTTCGCCCTGTTTGGTTTCATCAAAATTGACAACAAAATTCAGGAAAATAAAGAAAAAAAATTATTAAAGTTTTTACACGCTTTTCAGAGAACATGTTGTATTTCTGTAGACCACATCCCACCTAAGTTGTAGGTGTCAATTTTTGTGCGTGCATCTTTTTGATCCTTGTTCAGAGAAAAATAAAAAATAGTGAAAATAAAAAAGTTTGATTCCTACTAGTGCCTTTTGGAAAAATCAGGGAAAAAATTAGGAAAAAGGAAAATTCAGGGTTATTTGCTTGTTATGTGCGTACTTTCCATCGTCCTTTGTTTTTACCTTGTTGCGCTATGTCTCGACACGTCTTAGCCAGCAGCTGCGATTTGCACTTTGGATCCGGATTGAACAATCGCTAATCTGCACTCGTTAATTGCTAATCCTTGCTATCATATTATGTGCCTACCCATAGCTCTACATATTCTTCTATCAGCATAGGTTCATCTTGCAACTATTACCCACGCTCAACAACAGATTGCTCCGCCCTGTTTGGATTCATCAAAATTGCCAAAAAAATTCAGGAAAATAAAGAAAAAATTGTCAAAGTTTTTGGACGCTTTTCAGAGAACGTGTTGTATTTCTGTAGACCGCATCCCAACTCAGTTGTAGGTGCCAATTTTTATGGTTGCATCTTTTTTGCTCCTTGTACAGAGAAAAATAAAAAATGGTGAAAAAATAAAAAAGTTTGATTGCTACTAGTGCCTTTTGGAAAAATCATGGAAAAAATTAGGAAAAAGGAAAATTCCGGTTTATTTGCTTGTTCAGTGCGTTCTTTCCATCGTCCTTTGTTTTCACCTTGTTGCACTACGTCTCGACACGTCTTAGCCACCATTTGTGATTTGTACATTTGATCCGGAGTGAACAATCGCTAATCTGCACTGGTTCATTGCTAATACTTGCTGTCATATTGTGTGCCTACCCATAGCTCCACATATTCTTCTATCAGCACAGGTTCATCTTGCAACTGTTACCCATACTCAACAATAGATTGCTTCGCCCTATTTGGTTTCATCAAAATTGCCAAAAAAATTTAGAAAAATAAAGAAAAAAATTGTCAAAGTTTTTGCACGCTTTTCATAGAACGTGTTGTATTTCTGTAGACCGCATCCCACCTCAGTTGTAGGTACCAATTTTTATGGTTGCATCTTTTTTGATCCTTGTTCAGAGAAAAATAAAAAAATGGTGAAAAAATAAAAAAGTTTGATTCCTACTAGTGCCTTTTGGAAAAATCAGTGAAAAATTTAGGAAAAATGAAAATTCTGGGTTATTTGCATGTTCTGTGCGTTCTTTCCATCGTCCTTTGTTTTCACCTTGTTGCGCTATGTCTCGACACGTCTTAGCCAGCAGCTGTGATTTGTACTGTGGATCCGGATTGAACAATCGATAATCTGCACTCGTTAATTGCTAATCCTTGCTGTCATATTGTGTGCCTACCCATAGCTCCACATATTCTTCTATCAGCACAGGTTCATCTTGCAACTGTTACCCACGCTCAACAACAGATTGCTTCGCCCTGTTTGGTTTCATCAAAATTGCCAACAAAATTCAGGAAAATAAAGAAAAAAATTATTAAAGTTTTTACACGCTTTTCAGAGAACATGTTGTATTTCTGTAGATCACATCCCACCTGAGTTGTAGGTGTCAATTTTTGTGGTTGCATCTTTTTGATCCTTGTTCAGAGAAAAATAAAAAAATAGTGAAAATAAAAAAAGTTTGATTCCTACTAGTGCCTTTTGGAAAAATCAGGGAAAAAATTAGGAAAAAGGAAAATTCAGGGTTATTTGCTTGTTATGTGCGTACTTTCCATCGTCCTTTGTTTTTACCTTGTTGCGCTATGTCTCGACACGTCTTAGCCAGCAGCTGCGATTTGCACTTTGGATCCGGATTGAACAATCGCTAATCTGCACTCGTTAATTGCTAATCCTTGCTATCATATTGTGTGCCTACCCATAGCTCTACATATTCTTCTATCAGCATAGGTTCATCTTACAACTATTACCCACGCTCAACAACAGATTGCTCCGCCCTGTTTGGATTCATCAAAATTGCCAAAAAAATTCAGGAAAATAAAGAAAAAATTGTCAAAGTTTTTGCACGCTTTTCAGAGAACGTGTTGTATTTCTGTAGACCGCATCCCAACTCAGTTGTAGGTGCCAATTTTTATGGTTGCATCTTTTTTGATCCTTGTACAGAGAAAAATAAAAAATGGTGAAAAAATAAAAAAGTTTGATTGCTACTAGTGCCTTTTGGAAAAATCATGGAAAAAATTAGGAAAAAGGAAAATTCTGGTTTCTTTGCTTGTTCAGTGCGTTCTTTCCATTGTCCTTTGTTTTCACCTTGTTGCGCTACGTCTCGACACGTCTTAGCCACCATTTGTGATTTGTACATTTGATCCGGAGTGAACAATCGCTAATCTGCACTGGTTCATTGCTAATACTTGCTGTCATATTGTGTGCCTACCCATAGCTCCACATATTCTTCTATCAGCACAGGTTCATCTTGCAACTATTACCCATACTCAACAACAGATTGCTTCGCCCTATTTGGTTTCATCAAAATTACCAAAAAAATTCAGGAAAATAAAGAAAAAATTGTCAAAGTTTTTGCACGCTTTTCATAGAACGTGCTATATTTCTGTAGACCGCATCCCACCTCAGTTGTAGGTACCAATTTTTATGGTTGCATCTTTTTTGATCCTTGTTCAGAGAAAAATAAAAAAATGGTGAAAAAATAAAAAAGTTTGATTCCTACTAGTGCCTTTTGGAAAAATCAGTGAAAAATTCAGGAGAAAAAGAAAAATTCCGGGTTATTTGCTTGTTCTGTGCGTTCTGTCCATTGTCCTTTGTTTTCACCTTGTTGCGCTATGTCTCGACACGTCTTAGCCAGCTGCTGTGATTTGTACTGTGGATCCGGATTGAACAATCGCTAATCTGCACTCGTTAACTGCTAATCCTTGCTGTCATAAAGTTTTTACACGCTTTTCAGAGAACATGTTGTATTTTTGTAGACCACATCCCACCTGAGTTGTAGGTGTCAATTTTTGTGGTTGCATCTTTTTTGACCCTTGTTCAGAGAAAAATAAAAAAATATTGAAAATAAAAAAAGTTTGATTCCTACTAGTGCCTTTTGGAAAAATCAGGGAGAAAATTAGGAAAAAGGAAAATTCAGGTTTATTTGCTTCTTATGTGCGTTCTTTCCATCGTCCTTTGTTTTTACCTTGTTGCGCTACGTCACGACACGTCTTAGCCAGCAGCTGTGATTTGTACTTTGGATCTGGATTGAACAATCGCTAATCTGCACTCGTTAATTGCTAATCCTTGCTGTCATATTGTGTGCCTACCCATAGCTCCACATATTCTTCTATCAGCACAGCTTCATCTTGCAACTGCTACCCACGCTCAACAATAGATTGCTTTGCCCTGTTTGGTTTCATCAAAATTGCCAAAAAAATTCAGGAAAATAAAGAAAAATATTGTTAAAGTTTTTACACGCTTTTCAAAGAACATGTTGTATTTTTGTAGACCAGTTGTAGGTGTCAATTTTTGTGGTTGCATCTTTTTTGACCCTTGTTCAGAGAAAAATAAAAAAATATTGAAAATAAAAAAACTTTGATTCCTACTAGTGCCTTTTGGAAAAATCAGGGAGAAAATTAGGAAAAAGGAAAATTTAGGTTTATTTGCTTCTTATGTGCGTTCTTTCCATCGTCCTTTGTTTTTACCTTGTTGCGCTACGTCACGACACGTCTTAGCCAGCAGCTGTGATTTGTACTTTAAATCTGGATTGAACAATCGCTAATCTGCACTCGTTAATTGCTAATCCTTGCTGTCATATTGTGTGCCTACCCATAGCTCCACATATTCTTCTATCAGCACAGGTTCATCTTGCAACTGCTATCCACGCTCAACAATAGATTGCTTCGCCCTGCTTGGTTTCATCAAAATTGCCAAAAAAATTCAGGATAATAAAGAAAAAAATTATCAAAGTTTTTGCACGCTTTTCGGAGAACGTGCTGTATTTTTGTAGACCAGATCCCACCTCAGTCGTAGGTGTCAATTTTTGTGGTAGCATCTTTTTTATCCTTGTTCAGAGAAAAATAAAAATGGTGAAAAAATAAAAAAGTTTGATTGCTACTAGTGCCTTTTGGAAAAATCATGGAAAAAATTAGGAAAAAGGAAAATTCCGGTTTATTTGCTTGTTTAGTGCGTTCTTTCCATCGTCCTTTGTTTTCACCTTATTGCGCTACGTCTCGACACGTCTTAGCCACCATTTGTGATTTGTACATTTGATCCGGAGTGAACAATCGCTAATCTGCACTAGTTCATTGCTAATACTTGCTGTCATATTGTGTGCCTACCCATAGCTCCACATATTCTTCTATCAGCACAGGTTCATCTTGCAACTATTACTCACGCTCAACAACAGATTGCTTCGCCCTGTTTGGTTTCATCAAAATTACCAAAAAAATTCAGGAAAATAAAGAAAAAATTGTCAAAGTTTTTGCACGCTTTTCAGAGAACGTGCTATATTTCTGTATACCGCATCCCACCTCAGTTGTAGGTGCTAATTTTTGTGGTTGCATCTTTTTTGATCCTTGTTCAGAGAAAAATAAAAAAATGGTGAAAAAATAAAAAAGTTTGATTCCTACTAGTGCCTTTTGGAAAAATCAGTGAAAAATTCAGGAGAAAAAGAAAAATTCCGGGTTATTTGCTTGTTCTGTGCGTTCTGTCCATTGTCCTTTGTTTTCACCTTGTTGCGCTATGTCTCGACACGTCTTAGCCAGCAGCTGTGATTTGTACTGTGGATCCGGATTGAACAATCGCTAATCTGCACTCGTTAACTACTAATCCTTGCTGTCATAAAGTTTTTACACGCTTTTCAGAGAACATGTTGTATTTTTGTAGACCACATCCCACCTGAGTTGTAGGTGTCAATTTTTGTGGTTGCATCATTTTTGACCCTTGTTCAGAGAAAAATAAAAAATATTGAAAATAAAAAAAGCTTGATTCCTACTAGTGCCTTTTGGAAAAATCAGGGAAAAAATTAGGAAAAAGGAAAATTCAGGTTTATTTGCTTGTTATGTGCGTTCTTTCCATCGTCCTTTGTTTTTACCTTGTTGCGCTACGTCACGACACGTCTTAGCCAGCAGCTGTGATTTGTACTTTGGATCTGGATTGAACAATCGCTAATCTGCACTCGTTAATTGCTAATCCTTGCTGTCATATTGTGTGCCTACCCATAGCTCCACATATTCTTCTATCAGCACAGCTTCATCTTGCAACTGCTACCCACGCTCAACAATAGATTGCTTCGCCCTGTTTGGTTTCATCAAAATTGCCAAAAAAATGCAGGATAATAAAGAAAAAAATTATCAAAGTTTTTGCATGCTTTTCAGAGAACGTGCTGTATTTTTGTAGACCAGATCCCACCTCAGTTGTAGGTGTCAATTTTTGTGGTTGCATCTTTTTTATCCTTGTTCAGAGAAAAATAAAAAGAAATAGTGAAAAAATAAAAAACTTTGATTCCCACTAGTGCCTTTTGGAAAAATCAGTGAAAAATTCAGGAGAAAAAGAAAAATTCCGGGTTATTTGCTTGTTCTGTGCGTTCTTTCCATCGTCCTTTGTTTTCACCTTGTTGCGCTATGTCTCGACACGTCTTAGCCAGCAGCTGTGATTTGTACTGTGGATCCGGATTGAACAATCGCTAATCTGCACTCGTTAACTGCTAATCCTTGCTGTCATATTGTGTGCCTACCCATAGCTCCACATATTCTTCTATCGGCACAGGTTCATCTTGCAACTGTTACCCACGCTCAACAACAGATTGCTTCGCCCTGTTTGGTTTCATCAAAATTGCCAAAAAAATTCAGGAAAATAAAGAAAAATATTGTTAAAGTTTTTACACGCTTTTCAAAGAACATGTTGTATTTTTGTAGACCAGTTGTAGGTGTCAATTTTTGTGGTTGCATCTTTTTTGACCCTTGTTCAGAGAAAAATAAAAAAATATTGAAAATAAAAAAACTTTGATTCCTACTAGTGCCTTTTGGAAAAATCAGGGAGAAAATTAGGAAAAAGGAAAATTCAGGTTTATTTGCTTCTTATGTGCGTTCTTTCCATCGTCCTTTTTTTTTTACCTTGTTGCGCTACGTCACGACACGTCTTAGCCAGCAGCTGTGATTTGTACTTTGGATCTGGATTGAACAATCGCTAATCTGCACTCGTTAATTGCTAATCCTTGCTGTCATATTGTGTGCCTACCCATAGCTCCATATATTCTTCTATCAGCACAGGTTCAAATTGCAACTGCTACCCACGCTCAACAATAGATTGCTTCGCCCTGCTTGGTTTCATCAAAATTGCCAAAAAAATTCAGGATAATAAAGAAAAAAATTATCAAAGTTTTTGCACGCTTTTCGGAGAACGTGCTGTATTTTTGTAGACCAGATCCCACCTCAGTTGTAGGTGTCAATTTTTGTGGTAGCATCTTTTTTATCCTTGTTCAGAGAAAAATAAAAAGAAATAGTGAAAAAATAAAAAACTTTGATTCCCACTAGTGCCTTTTGGAAAAATCAGGGAAAAATTCAGTAAAAGGAAAATTCTATGTTATTTGCTTGTTCTGTGCGTTCTTTCCATCGTCCTTTGTTTTCACCTTGTTGTGCTACGTCTCGACACGTCTTAGCCAGCAGCTGTGATTTGTACTTTGGATCCGGATTGAACAATCGCTAATCTGCACTCGTTAATTGCTAATCCTTGCTATCATATTATGTGCCTACCCATAGCTCGAAATATTCTTCTATCAGCATAGGTTCATCTTGCAACTATTACCCACGCTCAACAACAGATTGCTTCGCCCTGTTTGGTTACATCAAAATTGCCAAAAAAATTCAGGAAAATAAAGAAAAAATTGTCAAAGTTGTTGCACGCTTTTCAGAGAACGTGTTGTATCTCTGTAGACCGCATCCCACCTCAGTTGTAGGTGCCAATTCTTGTGGTTGCATCTTTTTTGATCCTTGTTCAGAGAAAAATAAAAAAATGGTGAAAAAATAAAAAAGTTTGATTCCTACTAGTGCCTTTTGGAAAAATTAGAGAAAAAATTAGGAAAAAGGAAAATTCCGGGTTATTTTCTTGTTCAGTGCGTTCTTTTCATCGTCCTTTGTTTTCACCTTGTTGCGCTACGTCTCGACACGTCTTAGCCACCAGCTGTGATTTGTACATTTGATCCAGAGTGAACAATAGCTAATCTGCACTCGTTAATTGCTAATACTTGCTGTCATATTGTGTGCCTACCCATAGCTCTACATATTCTTCTATCAGCACAGATTCATCTTGCAACTATTACCCACGCTCAACAATAGATTGCTTCGCCCTGTTTGGTTTCATCAAAATTACCAAAAAAATTCTGGAAAATAAAGAAAAAAATTGTCAAAGTTTTTGCACGCATTTCAGAGAACGTGCTATATTTCTGTAGACCGCATCCCACCTCAGTTGTAGGTGCCAATTTTTGTGGTTGCATCTTTTTTGATCCTTCTTCAGAGAAAAATAAAAAAATGGTGAAAAAATAAAAAAGTCTGATTCCTACAAGTGTCTTTTGGAAAAATCAGTGAAAAATTCAGGAGAAAAAGAAAAATTCCGGGTTATTTGCTTGTTCTATGCGTTTTTTCCATCGTCCTTTGTTTTCACCTTGTTGCGCTACGTCTCGACATGTCTTAGCCTGCAGCTGTGATTTGTACTTTGGATCTGGATTGAACAATCGCTAATCTGCACACGTTAATTGCTAATCCTTGCTGTCATATTGTGTGCCTACCCATAGCTCCACATATTCTTCTATCGGCACAGGTTCATCTTGCAACTGTTACCCACGCTCAACAACAGATTGCTTCACCCTGTTTGGTTTCATCAAAATTACCAAAAAAATTTAGGAAAATAAAGAAAAAAATTGTCAAAGTTTTTGCACGCTTTTCAGGAGAACGTGCTGTATTTCTGTAGTCCGCATCCCACCTCAGTTGTAGGGGCCAATTTTTATGGTTGCATCTTTTTTGATCCTTGTTCAGAGAAAAATAAAAAATGGTGAAAAAATAAAAATGTTTGATTCCTACTAGTGCCTTTTGGAAAAATCAGTGAAAAATTAAGGAAAAAAGGTAAATTCCGGGTTATTTGCTTGTTCGGTGCGTTCTTTTCATCGTCCTTTGTTTTCACCTTGTTGCGCTACGTCTCGACACGTCTTAGCCAGCAGCTGTGATTTGTACTTTGGATCCGGAGTGAACAATCGCTAATCTGGACTCATTAATTGCTAATCCTTGCGGTCATATTGTGTGCCTACCCATAGCTCCACATATTCTTCTATCAGCACAGGTTCACCTTGCAACTGTTACCCACGCTCAACAACAGATTGCGTCGCCCTGTTTGGTTTCATCAAAATTGCCAAAAAAAATTCAGGAAAATAAAGAAAAAAAATTATCAAAGTTTTTACACGCTTTTCAAAGAACGTGTTGTATTTCTATAGACCACATCCCACCTCAGTTGTAGGTGCCAATTTTTGTGGTTGCATCTTTTTTGATCCATGTTCGGAGAAAAATAAAAAAATAGTGAAAATAAAAAAAGTTTGATTCCTACTGGTGCCTTTTGGTAAAATCAGGGAAAATTTAGGAAAAAGGAAAATTTCGGGTTATTTGCCTGTTCTGTACGTTCTTTCCATCGTTCATTGTTTTTACCTTGCTGCGCTACGTCTCGACATGTCTTAGCCAGCAGCTGTGATTTGTACTTTAGATCCGGATTGAACAATCGCTAATCTGGACTTGTTAATTGCTAATCCTTGTTGTCATATTGTGTGCCTACCCATAGCTCCACATATTCTTCTATCAGCACAGGTTCATCTTGCAACTGTTACCCACGCTCAACAATAGATTGCTTCGCCCTGTTTGGTTTCATCAAAATTACCAAAAAAATTCAGGAAAATAAAGAAAAAAATTGTTAAAGTTTTTGCACGCTTTTCAGAGAACGTGCTGTATTTCTGTAGACCGCATCCCACCTCAGTTGTAGGTGCCAATTTTTGTGGTTGCATCTTTTTTGATCCTTATTCAGAGAAAAATAATGAAAAATGGTGAAAAAATAAAAAAAGTTTGATTCCTACAAGTGCCTTTTGGAAAAATCAGTGAAAAATTCAGGAAAAAGGAAAATTCTGGGTTATTTGCTCGTTCAGTGCGTTCTTTCCATCGTCCTTTGTTTTTACCTTGTTGCGCTACGTCACGACACGTCTTAGCCAGCAGCTGTGATTTGTACTTTGGATCTGGATTGAACAATCGCTAATCTGCACTCGTTAATTGCTAATCCTTGCTGTCATATTGTGTGCCTACCCATAGCTCCACATATTCTTCTATCAGCACAGGTTCATCTTGCAACTGCTATCCACGCTCAACAATAGATTGCTTCGCCCTGCTTGGTTTCATCAAAATTGCCAAAAAAATTCAGGATAATAAAGAAAAAAATTATCAAAGTTTTTGCACGCTTTTCGAAGAACGTGCTGTATTTTTGTAGACCAGATCCCACCTCAGTCGTAGGTGTCAATTTTTGTGGTAGCATCTTTTTTATCCTTGTTCAGAGAAAAATAAAAAATGGTGAAAAAATAAAAAAGTTTGATTGCTACTAGTGCCTTTTGGAAAAATCATGGAAAAAATTAGGAAAAAGGAAAATTCCGGTTTATTTGCTTGTTTAGTGCGTTCTTTCCATCGTCCTTTGTTTTCACCTTGTTGCGCTACGTCTCGACACGTCTTAGCCACCATTTGTGATTTGTACATTTGATCCGGAGTGAACAATCGCTAATCTGCACTAGTTCATTGCTAATACTTGCTGTCATATTGTGTGCCTACCCATAGCTCCACATATTCTTCTATCAGCACAGGTTCATCTTGCAACTATTACTCACGCTCAACAACAGATTGCTTCGCCCTGTTTGGTTTCATCAAAATTACCAAAAAAATTCAGGAAAATAAAGAAAAAATTGTCAAAGTTTTTGCACGCTTTTCAGAGAACGTGCTATATTTCTGTATACCGCATCCCACATCAGTTGTAGGTGCTAATTTTTGTGGTTGCATCTTTTTTGATCCTTGTTCAGAGAAAAATAAAAAAATGGTGAAAAAATAAAAAAGTTTGATTCCTACTAGTGCCTTTTGGAAAAATCAGTGAAAAATTCAGGAGAAAAAGAAAAATTCCGGGTTATTTGCTTGTTCTGTGCGTTCTGTCCATTGTCCTTTGTTTTCACCTTGTTGCGCTATGTCTCGACACGTCTTAGCCAGCAGCTGTGATTTGTACTGTGGATCCGGATTGAACAATCGCTAATCTGCACTCGTTAACTACTAATCCTTGCTGTCATAAAGTTTTTACACGCTTTTCAGAGAACATGTTGTATTTTTGTAGACCACATCCCACCTGAGTTGTAGGTGTCAATTTTTGTGGTTGCATCATTTTTGACCCTTGTTCAGAGAAAAATAAAAAAATATTGAAAATAAAAAAAGCTTGATTCCTACTAGTGCCTTTTGGAAAAATCAGGGAAAAAATTAGGAAAAAGGAAAATTCAGGTTTATTTGCTTGTTACGTGCGTTCTTTCCATCGTCCTTTGTTTTTACCTTGTTGCGCTACGTCACGACACGTCTTAGCCAGCAGCTGTGATTTGTACTTTGGATCTGGATTGAACAATCGCTAATCTGCACTCGTTAATTGCTAATCCTTGCTGTCATATTGTGTGCCTACCCATAGCTCCACATATTCTTCTATCAGCACAGCTTCATCTTGCAACTGCTACCCACGCTCAACAATAGATTGCTTCGCCCTGTTTGGTTTCATCAAAATTGCCAAAAAAATGCAGGATAATAAAGAAAAAAATTATCAAAGTTTTTGCATGCTTTTCAGAGAACGTGCTGTATTTTTGTAGACCAGATCCCACCTCAGTTGTAGGTGTCAATTTTTGTGGTTGCATCTTTTTTATCCTTGTTCAGAGAAAAATAAAAAGAAATAGTGAAAAAATAAAAAACTTTGATTCCCACTAGTGCCTTTTGGAAAAATCAGTGAAAAATTCAGGAGAAAAAGAAAAATTCCGGGTTATTTGCTTGTTCTGTGCGTTCTTTCCATCGTCCTTTGTTTTCACCTTGTTGCGCTATGTCTCGACACGTCTTAGCCAGCAGCTGTGATTTGTACTGTGGATCCGGATTGAACAATCGCTAATCTGCACTCGTTAACTGCTAATCCTTGCTGTCATATTGTGTGCCTACCCATAGCTCCACATATTCTTCTATCGGCACAGGTTCATCTTGCAACTGTTACCCACGCTCAACAACAGATTGCTTCGCCCTGTTTGGTTTCATCAAAATTGCCAAAAAAATTCAGGAAAATAAAGAAAAATATTGTTAAAGTTTTTACACGCTTTTCAAAGAACATGTTGTATTTTTGTAGACCAGTTGTAGGTGTCAATTTTTGTGGTTGCATCTTTTTTGACCCTTGTTCAGAGAAAAATAAAAAAATATTGAAAATAAAAAAACTTTGATTCCTACTAGTGCCTTTTGGAAAAATCAGGGAGAAAATTAGGAAAAAGGAAAATTCAGGTTTATTTGCTTCTTATGTGCGTTCTTTCCATCGTCCTTTTTTTTTACCTTGTTGCGCTACGTCACGACACGTCTTAGCCAGCAGCTGTGATTTGTACTTTGGATCTGGATTGAACAATCGCTAATCTGCACTCGTTAATTGCTAATCCTTGCTGTCATATTGTGTGCCTACCCATAGCTCCATATATTCTTCTATCAGCACAGGTTCATCTTGCAACTGCTACCCACGCTCAACAATAGATTGCTTCGCCCTGCTTGGTTTCATCAAAATTGCCAAAAAAATTCAGGATAATAAAGAAAAAAATTATCAAAGTTTTTGCACGCTTTTCGGAGAACGTGCTGTATTTTTGTAGACCAGATCCCACCTCAGTTGTAGGTGTCAATTTTTGTGGTAGCATCTTTTTTATCCTTGTTCAGAGAAAAATAAAAAGAAATAGTGAAAAAATAAAAAACTTTGATTCCCACTAGTGCCTTTTGGAAAAATCAGGGAAAAATTCAGTAAAAGGAAAATTCTATGTTATTTGCTTGTTCTGTGCGTTCTTTCCATCGTCCTTTGTTTTCACCTTGTTGCGCTACGTCTCGACACGTCTTAGCCAGCAGCTGTGATTTGTACTTTGGATCCGGATTGAACAATCGCTAATCTGCACTCGTTAATTGCTAATCCTTGCTATCATATTATGTGCCTACCCATAGCTCGAAATATTCTTCTATCAGCATAGGTTCATCTTGCAACTATTACCCACGCTCAACAACAGATTGCTTCGCCCTGTTTGGTTACATCAAAATTGCCAAAAAAATTCAGGAAAATAAAGAAAAAATTGTCAAAGTTGTTGCACGCTTTTCAGAGAACGTGTTGTATCTCTGTAGACCGCATCCCACCTCAGTTGTAGGTGCCAATTCTTGTGGTTGCATTTTTTTTGATCCTTGTTCAGAGAAAAATAAAAAAATGGTGAAAAAATAAAAAAGTTTGATTCCTACTAGTGCCTTTTGGAAAAATTAGAGGAAAAATTAGGAAAAAGGAAAATTCCGGGTTATTTTCTTGTTCAGTGCGTTCTTTTCATCGTCCTTTGTTTTCACCTTGTTGCGCTACGTCTCGACACGTCTTAGCCACCAGCTGTGATTTGTACATTTGATCCAGAGTGAACAATAGCTAATCTGCACTCGTTAATTGCTAATACTTGCTGTCATATTGTGTGCCTACCCATAGCTCTACATATTCTTCTATCAGCACAGATTCATCTTGCAACTATTACCCACGCTCAACAATAGATTGCTTCGCCCTGTTTGGTTTCATCAAAATTACCAAAAAAATTCTGGAAAATAAAGAAAAAAATTGTCAAAGTTTTTGCACGCATTTCAGAGAACGTGCTATATTTCTGTAGACCGCATCCCACCTCAGTTGTAGGTGCCAATTTTTGTGGTTGCATCTTTTTTGATCCTTCTTCAGAGAAAAATAAAAAAATGGTGAAAAAATAAAAAAGTCTGATTCCTACAAGTGTCTTTTGGAAAAATCAGTGAAAAATTCAGGAGAAAAAGAAAAATTCCGGGTTATTTGCTTGTTCTATGCGTTTTTTCCATCGTCCTTTGTTTTCACCTTGTTGCGCTACGTCTCGACATGTCTTAGCCTGCAGCTGTGATTTGTACTTTGGATCTGGATTGAACAATCGCTAATCTGCACACGTTAATTGCTAATCCTTGCTGTCATATTGTGTGCCTACCCATAGCTCCACATATTCTTCTATCGGCACAGGTTCATCTTGCAACTGTTACCCACGCTCAACAACAGATTGCTTCACCCTGTTTGGTTTCATCAAAATTACCAAAAAAATTTAGGAAAATAAAGAAAAAAATTGTCAAAGTTTTTGCACGCTTTTCAGGAGAACGTGCTGTATTTCTGTAGTCCGCATCCCACCTCAGTTGTAGGGGCCAATTTTTATGGTTGCATCTTTTTTGATCCTTGTTCAGAGAAAAATAAAAAATGGTGAAAAAATAAAAATGTTTGATTCCTACTAGTGCCTTTTGGAAAAATCAGTGAAAAATTAAGGAAAAAAAGGTAAATTCCGGGTTATTTGCTTGTTCGGTGCGTTCTTTTCATCGTCCTTTGTTTTCACCTTGTTGCGCTACGTCTCGACACGACTTAGCCAGCAGCTGTGATTTGTACTTTGGATCCGGAGTGAACAATCGCTAATCTGGACTCGTTAATTGCTAATCCTTGCGGTCATATTGTGTGCCTACCCATAGCTCCACATATTCTTCTATCAGCACAGGTTCACCTTGCAACTGTTACCCACGCTCAACAACAGATTGCGTCGCCCTGTTTGGTTTCATCAAAATTGCCAAAAAAAATTCAGGAAAATAAAGAAAAAAAATTATCAAAGTTTTTACACGCTTTTCAAAGAACGTGTTGTATTTCTATAGACCACATCCCACCTCAGTTGTAGGTGCCAATTTTTGTGGTTGCATCTTTTTTGATCCATGTTCGGAGAAAAATAAAAAAATAGTGAAAATAAAAAAAGTTTGATTCCTACTGGTGCCTTTTGGTAAAATCAGGGAAAATTTAGGAAAAAGGAAAATTCCGGGTTATTTGCCTGTTCTGTACGTTCTTTCCATCGTTCATTGTTTTTACCTTGCTGCGCTACGTCTCGACATGTCTTAGCCAGCAGCTGTGATTTGTACTTTAGATCCGGATTGAACAATCGCTAATCTGGACTTGTTAATTGCTAATCCTTGTTGTCATATTGTGTGCCTACCCATAGCTCCACATATTCTTCTATCAGCACAGGTTCATCTTGCAACTGTTACCCACGCTCAACAATAGATTGCTTCGCCCTGTTTGGTTTCATCAAAATTACCAAAAAAATTCAGGAAAATAAAGAAAAAAATTGTTAAAGTTTTTGCACGCTTTTCAGAGAACGTGCTGTATTTCTGTAGACCGCATCCCACCTCAGTTGTAGGTGCCAATTTTTGTGGTTGCATCTTTTTTGATCCTTATTCAGAGAAAAATAATGAAAAATGGTGAAAAAATAAAAAAAGTTTGATTCCTACAAGTGCCTTTTGGAAAAATCAGTGAAAAATTCAGGAAAAAGAAAAATTCTGGGTTATTTGCTCGTTCAGTGCGTTCTTTCCATCGTCCTTTGTATTTACCTTGTTGCGCTACGTCTCGACACGTCATAGCCAACAGCTGTGATTTGTACTTTAGATCCGGATTGAACAATCGCTAATCTGCACTCGTTAATTGCTAATAATTGCTGTCATATTGTGTGCCTACCCATAGCTCCACATATTCTTCTATCTGCATAGGTTCATATTGCAACTATTACCCACGCTCAACAACAGATTGCTTCGCCCTGTTTGGTTACATCAAAATTGCCAAAAAAATTCAGGAAAATAAAGAAAAAAATTGTCAAAGTTTTTACCCGCTTTTCAGAGAACGTGTTGTATTTCTGTAGACCACGTCCCACTTCAGTTGTAGGTGCCAATTTTTGTGGTTGCATCTTTTTTGATCCTTGTTCAGAGAAAAATAAAAAAATAGTGAAAATAAAAAAGTTTGATTCCTACTAGTGCCTTTTGGAAAAATCAGGGAAAAATTTAGAAAAAAAGAAAATTCCGGGTTATTTGCTTGTTCAGTGCGTTCTTTCCATCGTCCTTTGTTTTCACCTTGTTGCGCTACGTCTCGACACGTCTTAGCCACCAGCTGTGATTTGTACATTTCATCCGGAGTGAACAATAGCTAATCTGCACTCGTTAATTGCTAATACTTGCTGTCATATTGTGTGCCTACCCATAGCTCCACATATTCTTCTATCAGCACAGGTTCATCTTGCAACTATTACCCACGCTCAACAATAGATTGCTTCGCCCTGTTTGGTTTCATCAAAATTACCAAAAAAATTCAGGAAAATAAAGAAAAAAATTGTCAAAGTTTTTGCACGCTTTTCAGAGAACGTGCTGTATTTCTGTAGACCGCATCCCACCTCAGTTGTAGGTGCCAATTTTTGTGGTTGCATCTTTTTTGATCCTTGTTCAGAGAAAAATAAAGAAAAATGGTGAAAAAATAAAAAAGTTTGATTCCTACAAGTGCCTTTTGGAAAAATCAGTGAAAAATTCAGGAAAAAGGAAAATTCCGGGTTATTTGCTTGTTCAGTGCGTTTTTTCCATCGTCCTTTGTTTTCAACTTGTTGCGCTACGTCTCGACACGTCATAGCCAACAGCTGTGATTTGTGCTTTGGATCCGGATTGAACAATCGCTAATCTGCACTCGTTAATTGCTAATCCTTGCTGTCATATTGTGTGCCTACCCATAGCTCCACATATTCTTCTATCAGTACAAGTTCATCTTGCAACTGGTACCCATGCTCAACAACAGATTGCTTCGCCCTATTTGGTTTCATCAAAATTACCAAAAAAATTCAGGAAAATAAAGAAAAAATTGTCAAAGTTTTTACACGCTTTTCAGAGAACGTCCTGTATTTCTGTAGACCACGTCCCACCTCAGTTGTAGGTGCCAATTTTTGTGGTTGCATCTTTTTTGATCCTTGTTCAGAGAAAAATAAAAAATAGTGAAAATAAAAAAGTTTGATTCCTACTAGTGCCTTTTGGAAAAATCAGGGAAAAATTTAGGAAAAAGGAAAATTCTGGGTTATTTGCTTGTTCAGTGCGATCTTTCCATCGTCCTTTGTTTTCACCTTGTTGCGCTACGTCTCGACATGTCTTAGCCACCAGCTGTGATTTATACATTTGATCTAGAGTGAACAATCGCTAATCTGCACTCGTTAATTGCTAATACTTGCTGTCATATTGTGTGCCTACCCATAGCTCCACATATTCTTCTATCAGCACAGGTTCATCTTGCAACTATTACCCACGCTTAACAATAGATTGCTTCGCCCTGTTTGGTTTCATCAAAATTACCAAAAAAATTCAGGAAAATAAAGAAAAAAATTGTCAAAGTTTTTGCACGCTTTTCAGAGAACGTGCTGTATTTCTGTAGACCGCATCCCACCTCAGTTGTAGGTGCCAATTTTTGTGGTCGCATCTTTTTTTATCCTTCTTCAGAGAAAAATAAAAAATGGTGAAAAAATAAAAATGTTTGATTCCTACTAGTGCCTTTTGGAAAAATCAGTGAAAAATTAAGGAAAAAAAGGTAAATTTCGGGTTATTTGCTTGTTCGGTGCGTTCTTTTCATCGTCCTTTGTTTTCACCTTGTTGCGCTACGTCTCGACACGTCTTAGCCAGCAGCTGTGATTTGTACTTTGGATCCGGATTGAACAATCGCTAATCTGGACTCGTTAATTGCTAATCCTTGCGGTCATATTGTGTGCCTACCCATAGCTCCATATATTCTTCTATCAGCACAGGTTCACCTTGCAACTGTTACCCACGCTCAACAACAGATTGCGTCGCCCTGTTTGGTTTCATCAAAATTGCCAAAAAAATTTCAGGAAAATAAAGAAAAAAAATTATCAAAGTTTTTACACGCTTTTCAAAGAACGTGTTGTATTTCTGTAGACCACATCCCACCTCAGTTGTAGGTGCCAATTTTTGTGGTTGCATCTTTTTTGATCCTTGTTCGGAGAAAAATAAAAAAATAGTGAAAATAAAAAAAGTTTGATTCCTACTGGTGCCTTTTGGTAAAATCAAGGAAAATTTAGGAAAAAGGAAAATTCCGGGTTATTTGCTTGTTTTGTACGTTCTTTCCATCGTTCATTGTTTTTACCTTGCTGCGCTACGTCTCGACATGTCTTAGCCAGCAGCTGTGATTTGTACTTCAGATCCGGATTGAACAATCGTTAATCTGGACTCGTTAATTGCTAATCCTTGTTGTCATATTGTGTGCCTACCCATAGCTCCACATATTCTTCTATCAGCACAGGTTCATCTTGCAACTGTTACCCACGCTCAACAATAGATTGCTTCGCCCTGTTTGGTTTCATCAAAATTACCAAAAAAATTCAGGAAAATAAAGAAAAAAATTGTTAAAGTTTTTGCACGCTTTTTAGAGAACGTGCTGTATTTCTGTAGACCGCATCCCACCTCAGTTGTAGGTGCCAATTTTTGTGGTTGCATCTTTTTTGATCCTTATTCAGAGAAAAATAAAGAAAAATGGTGAAAAAATAAAAAAAGTTCGATTCCTACAAGTGCCTTTTGGAAAAATCAGTGAAAAATTCAGGAAAAAGGAAAATTCCGGGTTATTTGCTCGTTCAGTGCGTTCTTTCCATCGTCCTTTGTTTTTACCTTGTTGCGCTACGTCTCGACACGTCATAGCCAACAGCTGTGATTTGTACTTTAGACCCGGATTGAACAATCGCTAATCTGCACTCGTTAATTGCTAATCCTTGCTGTCATATTGTGTGTCTACCCATAGCTCCACATATTCTTCTATCAGCATAGGTTCATCTTGCAACTATTACCCACGCTCAACAACAGATTGCTTCGCCCTGTTTGATTACATCAAAATTGCCAAAAAAATTCAGGAAAATAAAGAAAAAAATTGTCAAAGTTTTTACCCGCTTTTCAGAGAACGTGTTGTATTTCTGTAGACCACGTCCCACCTCAGTTGTAGGTGCCAATTTTTGTGGTTGCATCTTTTTTGATCCTTGTTCAGAGAAAAATAAAAAAATAGTGAAAATAAAAAAAGTTTGATTCCTACTAGTGCCTTTTGGAAAAATCAGGGAAAAATTTAGGAAAAAAGAAAATTCCGGGTTATTTGCTTGTTTAGTGCGTTCTTTCCATCGTCCTTTGTTTTCACCTTGTTGCGCTACGTCTCGACACGTCTTAGCCACCAGCTGTGATTTGTACATTTGATCCGGAGTGAACAATCGCTAATCTGCACTCGTTAATTGCTAATACTTGCTGTCATATTGTGTGCCTACCCATAGCTCCCCATATTCTTCTATCAGCACAGGTTCATCTTGCAACTATTACCCACGCTCAACAATAGATTGCTTCGCCCTGTTTGGTTTCATCAAAATTACCAAAAAAATTCAGGAAAATAAAGAAAAAAATTGTCAAAGTTTTTGCACGCTTTTCAGAGAACGTGCTGTATTTCTGTAGACCGCATCCCACCTCAGTTGTAGGTGCCAATTTTTGTGGTTGCATCTTTTTTGATCCTTGTTCAGAGAAAAATAAAGAAAAATGATGAAAAAACAAAAAAGTTTGATTCCTACAAGTGCCTTTTGGAAAAATCAGTGAAAAATTCAGGAAAAAGGAAAATTCCGGGTTATTTGCTTGTTCAGTGCGTTCTTTCCATCGTCCTTTGTTTTCACCTTGTTGCGCTACGTCTCGACACGTCATAGCCAACAGCTGTGATTTGTGCTTTGGATCCGGATTGAACAATCGCTAATCTGCACTCGTTAATTGCTAATCCTTGCTATCATATTGTGTGCCTACCCATAGCTCCACACATTCTTCTATCAGCACAGGTTCATCTTGCAACTGGTACCCACGCTCAACAACAGATTGCTTCGCCCTATTTGGTTTCATCAAAATTACCAAAAAAATTCAGGAAAATAAAGAAAAAATTGTCAAAGTTTTTACACGCTTTTTAGAGAACGTGTTGTATTTCTGTAGACCACGTCCCACCTCAGTTGTAGGTGCCAATTTTTGTGGTTGCATCTTTTTTGATCCTTGTTCAGAGAAAAATAAAAAATAGTGAAAATAAAAAAGTTTGATTCCTACTAGTGCCTTTTGGAAAAATCAGGGAAAAATTTAGGAAAAAGGAAAATTCCGGGTTATTTGCTTGTTCAGTGCGTTCTTTCCATCGTCCTTTGTTTTCACCTTGTTGCGCTACGTCTCGACATGTCTTAGCCACCAGCTGTGATTTATACATTTGATCTGGAGTGAACAATCGCTAATCTGCACTCGTTAATTGCTAATACTTGCTGTCATATTGTGTGCCTACCCATAGCTCCACATATTCTTCTATCAGCACAGGTTCATCTTGCAACTATTACCCACGCTTAACAATAGATTGCTTCGCCCTGTTTGGTTTCATCAAAGTTTTTGCACGCTTTTCAGAGAACGTGCTGTATTTCTGTAGACCGCATCCCACCTCAGTTGTAGGTGCCAATTTTTGTGGTTGCATCTTTTTTGATTATTGTTCATAGAAAAATAAAAAAATGGTGAAAAAATAAAAAAGTTTGATTCCTACTAGTGCCTTTTGGAAAAATCAGTGAAAAATTAAGGAAAAAAGGAAAATTCCGGGTTATTTGCTTGTTCTGTGCGTTCTTTCCATCGTCCTTTCTTTTCACCTTGTTGCGCTACGTCTCGACACGTCATAGCCAACAGCTGTGATTTGTACTTTGGATCCGGATTGAACAATCGCTAATCTGCACTCGTTAATTGCTAATCCTTGCTGTCATATTGTGTGCCTACCCATAGCTCCACATATTCTTCTATCAGCACAGGTTCATCTTGCAACTGTTACCCACGCTCAACAACAGATTGCTTCGCCCTATTTGGTTTCATCAAAATTACCAAAAAAATTCAGGAAAATAAAGAAAAAAATTGTCAAAGTTTTTACACGCTTTTCAGAGAACGTGTTGTATTTCTGTAGACCACGTCCCACCTCAGTTGTAGGTGCCAATTTTTGTGGTTGCATCTTTTTTGATCCTTGTTCAGAGAAAAATAAAAAAATAGTGAAAATAAAAAAGTTTGATTCCTATTAGTGCCTTTTGGAAAAATCAGGGAAAAATTTAGGAAAAAGGAAAATTCCGGGTTATTTGCTTGTTCAGTGCGTTCTTTCCATCGTCCTTTGTTTTCACCTTGTTGCGCTACGTCTCGACATGTCTTAGCCTGCAGCTGTGATTTGTACTTTGGGTCCGGATTGAACAATCGCTAATCTGGACTCGTTAATTAGTAATCCTTGCTGTCATATTGTGTGCCTACCCATAGCTCTACATATTCTTCTATCAGCACAGGTTCATCTTGCAACTGTTACCCATGCTCAACAAAAGATTGCTTCGCCCTGTTTGGTTTCATGAAAATTACCAAAAAAAATTCAGGAAAATAAAGAAAAAAATTGTCAAAGTTTTTGCACGCTTTTCAGAGAACGTGCTTTATTTCTGTAGACCGCATCCCACCTCAGTTGTAGGTGTCAATTTTTGTGGTTGCTTCTTTTTTGATCCCTATTCAGAGAAAAATAAAGAAAAATGGTGAAAAAATAAAAAAGTTTGATTCCTACAAGTGCCTTTTGGAAAAATCAGTGAAAAATTCAGGAAAAAAGAAAATTCCGGGTTATTTGCTTGTTCAGTGCGTTCTTTTCCATCGTCCTTTGTTTTCACCTTGTTGCCCTACATCTCGACACGTCATAGCCAACAGCTATGATTTGTACTTTGGATCCGGATTGAACAATCGCTAATCTGCACTCGTTAATTGCTAATCCTTGCTGTCATATTGTGTGCCTACCCATAGCTCTACATATTCTTCTATCAGCACAGGTTCATCTTGCAACTGTTACCCACGCTCAACAATAGATTGCTTCGCCCTGTTTGGTTTCATCAAAAATACCAAAAAAATTCGGGAAAATAAAGAAAAAAATTGTCAAAGTTTTTGCATGCTTTTTAGAGAACGTGCTGTATTTCTGTAGACTGCATCCCACCTCAGTTGTAGGTGTCAATTTTTGTGGTTGCATCTTTTTTGATCCTTGTTCAGAGAAAAATAAAAAAAATGGTGAAAAAATAAAAAAAAAAGTATGATTCCTACTAGTGCCTTTTAGAAAAATCTGTGAAAAATTCAGGAAAAAAAGAAAAATTCCGGGTTATTTGGTTGTTCTGTGCGTTTTTTCCATCGTCCTTTGTTTTCACCTTGTTGCGCTACGTCTCGACATGTCTTAGCCAGCAGCTGTGATTTGTAGTTTGGATCCGGATTGAACAATCGCTAATCTGCACTCGTTAATTGCTAATCCTTGCTGTCATATTGTGTGCCTACCCAAAGCTCCACATATTCTTCTATCAGCACAGGTTCATCTTGCGACTGTTACCCACGCTCAACAACAGATTGCTTCGCCCTGTTTGGTTTCATCAAAATTACCAAAAAAAATTCAGGAAAATAAAGAAAAAAATTGTCAAAATTTTTACACGCTTTTCAGAGAACGTGTTGTATTTCTATAGACCACATCCCACCTCAGTTGATGGTGCCAATTTTTATGGTTACATCTTTTCTTATCCTTGTTCAGAGAAAAATAAAGAAAATAAAAAAAGTTTGATTCCTACTACTGCCTTTTGGAAAAATCAGGGAAAATTTAGGAAAAAGGAAAATTTTCGGTTATTTGCTTGTTCTATGCGTTCTTTCCATCGTCCTTTCTTTTCACCTTGTTGCACTATGTCTCGACACGTCTTAACCAGCAGCTGTGATTTGTACTTTGGATCCGGATTGAACAATCGCTAATCTACACTCGTTAATTGCTAATCCTTGCTGTCATATTGTGTGCCTACCCATAGCTCCACATATTCTTCTATCAGCACTGGTTCATCTTGCAACTGTTACCCACGCTCAACAATAGATTGCTTCGCCCTGTTTGGTTTCATCGAAATTACCAAAAATATTCAGGAAAATAAAGAAAAAAATTGTCAAACGTTTTGCACGCTTTTCAGAGAACGTGCTGTATTTCTATAGACCTCATCCCACCTCAGTTGTAGGTGCCAATTTTTGTGGTTGCATCTTTTTTGATCCTTGTTCAGAGAAAAATAAAAAAATGGTGAAAAAATAAAAAAGTTTTATTCGTACTAGTGCCTTTTGGAAAAATCAGTGAAAAATTCAGGAAAAAAGAAAAATTCTGGGTTATTTGCTTGTTCTGTGCGTTTTTTCCATCGTCCTTTGTTTTCACCTTGTTGCGCTACGTCTTGACATATCTTAGCCAGCAGCTGTGATTTGTAGTTTGGATCCGGATTGAACAATCGCTAATCTGCACTCGTTAATTGCTAATCCTTGCTGTCATATTGTGTGCCTACCCATAGCTCCACATATTCTTCTATCAGCACAGGTTCATCTTGCGACTGTTACCCATGCTAAACAATAGATTGCTTCGCCCTGTTTGGTTTCATCAAAATTACCAAAAAAATTCAAGAAAATAAAGAAAAAAATTGTCAAAGTTTTTGCACACTTTTCAGAGAACGTGCTGTATTTCTGTAGACAGCATCCCACCTCAGTTGTAGGCGCCAATTTTTGTGGTTGTATCTTTTTTTATCCTTGTTCAGAGAAAAATAAAAAAGATGGTGAAAAAATAATAAAGTTTGATTCCTACTAGTGCCTTTTGGAAAAATCAGTGAAAAATTTAGGAAAAAAAGGAAAATTCTGGGTTATTTGCTTGTTCTGTGCGTTCTTTCCATCGTCCTTTGTTTTCACCTTGTTGCGCTACGTCTCGACACGTCTTAGCCAGCAGCTGTGATTTGTACTTTGGATCTGGATTGAACAATCGCTAATCTGCACTCATTAATTGCTAATCCTTGCCGTCATATTGTGTGCCTACCCATAGCTCCACATATTCTTCTATTAGCACAGGTTCATCTTGCAACTGTTACCCATGCTCAACAATAGATTGCTTCGCCCTGTTTGGTTTCATCAAAATTACCAAAAAAATTCAGGAAAATAAAGAAAAAAATTGTCAAAGTTTTTGCAGGCTTTTCAGAGAACGTGCTGTATTTCTGTAGACCCCATCCCACCTCAGTTGTAGGTGCTAATTTTTGTGGTTGCATCTTTTTTGATCCTTATTCAGAGAAAAATAAAGAAAAATGGTGAAAAAATAAAAAAGTCTGATTCCTACAAGTGCCTTTTGGAAAAATCAGTGAAAAATTCAGGAAAAAGGAAAATTCCGGGTTATTTGCTTGTTCATTGCGTTCTTTCCATCGTCCTTTGTTTTCTCCTTGTTGCGCTACGTCTCGACACGTCATAGCCAACAGCTGTGATTTGTACTTTGGATCCGGATTGAACAATCGCTAATCTGGACTCGTTAATTGCTAATCCTTGCTGTCATATTGTGTGCCTACCCATAGCTCCACATATTCTTCTATCAGCACAGGTTCATCTTGCAACTGTTACCCACGCTCAACAACAGATTGCTTCGCCCTATTTGGTTTCATCAAAATTACCAAAAAAATTCAGGAAAATAAAGAAAAAAATTGTCAAAGTTTTTACACGCTTTTCAGAGAACGTGTTGTATTTCTGTAGACCACGTCCCACCTCAGTTGTAGGTGCCAATTTTTGTGGTTGCATCTTTTTTGATCCTTGTTCAGAGAAAAATAAAAAAATAGTGAAAATAAAAAAGTTTGATTCCTATTAGTGCCTTTTGGAAAAATCAGGGAAAAATTTAGGAAAAAGGAAAATTCCGGGTTATTTGCTTGTTCAGTGCGTTCTTTCCATCGTCCTTTGTTTTCACCTTGTTGCGCTACGTCTCGACATGTCTTAGCCTGCAGCTGTGATTTGTACTTTGGGTCCGGATTGAACAATCGCTAATCTGGACTCGTTAATTAGTAATCCTTGCTGTCATATTGTGTGCCTACCCATAGCTCTACATATTCTTCTATCAGCACAGGTTCATCTTGCAACTGTTACCCATGCTCAACAAAAGATTGCTTCGCCCTGTTTGGTTTCATGAAAATTACCAAAAAAAATTCAGGAAAATAAAGAAAAAAATTGTCAAAGTTTTTGCACGCTTTTCAGAGAACGTGCTTTATTTCTGTAGACCGCATCCCACCTCAGTTGTAGGTGTCAATTTTTGTGGTTGCTTCTTTTTTGATCCCTATTCAGAGAAAAATAAAGAAAAATGGTGAAAAAATAAAAAAGTTTGATTCCTACAAGTGCCTTTTGGAAAAATCAGTGAAAAATTCAGGAAAAAAGAAAATTCCGGGTTATTTGCTTGTTCAGTGCGTTCTTTTCCATCGTCCTTTGTTTTCACCTTGTTGCCCTACATCTCGACACGTCATAGCCAACAGCTATGATTTGTACTTTGGATCCGGATTGAACAATCGCTAATCTGCACTCGTTAATTGCTAATCCTTGCTGTCATATTGTGTGCCTACCCATAGCTCTACATATTCTTCTATCAGCACAGGTTCATCTTGCAACTGTTACCCACGCTCAACAATAGATTGCTTCGCCCTGTTTGGTTTCATCAAAAATACCAAAAAAATTCGGGAAAATAAAGAAAAAAATTGTCAAAGTTTTTGCATGCTTTTTAGAGAACGTGCTGTATTTCTGTAGACTGCATCCCACCTCAGTTGTAGGTGTCAATTTTTGTGGTTGCATCTTTTTTGATCCTTGTTCAGAGAAAAATAAAAAAAATGGTGAAAAAATAAAAAAAAAAGTATGATTCCTACTAGTGCCTTTTAGAAAAATCTGTGAAAAATTCAGGAAAAAAAGAAAAATTCCGGGTTATTTGGTTGTTCTGTGCGTTTTTTCCATCGTCCTTTGTTTTCACCTTGTTGCGCTACGTCTCGACATGTCTTAGCCAGCAGCTGTGATTTGTAGTTTGGATCCGGATTGAACAATCGCTAATCTGCACTCGTTAATTGCTAATCCTTGCTGTCATATTGTGTGCCTACCCAAAGCTCCACATATTCTTCTATCAGCACAGGTTCATCTTGCGACTGTTACCCACGCTCAACAACAGATTGCTTCGCCCTGTTTGGTTTCATCAAAATTACCAAAAAAAATTCAGGAAAATAAAGAAAAAAATTGTCAAAATTTTTACACGCTTTTCAGAGAACGTGTTGTATTTCTATAGACCACATCCCACCTCAGTTGATGGTGCCAATTTTTATGGTTACATCTTTTCTTATCCTTGTTCAGAGAAAAATAAAGAAAATAAAAAAAGTTTGATTCCTACTACTGCCTTTTGGAAAAATCAGGGAAAATTTAGGAAAAAGGAAAATTTTCGGTTATTTGCTTGTTCTATGCGTTCTTTCCATCGTCCTTTCTTTTCACCTTGTTGCACTATGTCTCGACACGTCTTAACCAGCAGCTGTGATTTGTACTTTGGATCCGGATTGAACAATCGCTAATCTACACTCGTTAATTGCTAATCCTTGCTGTCATATTGTGTGCCTACCCATAGCTCCACATATTCTTCTATCAGCACTGGTTCATCTTGCAACTGTTACCCACGCTCAACAATAGATTGCTTCGCCCTGTTTGGTTTCATCGAAATTACCAAAAATATTCAGGAAAATAAAGAAAAAAATTGTCAAACGTTTTGCACGCTTTTCAGAGAACGTGCTGTATTTCTATAGACCTCATCCCACCTCAGTTGTAGGTGCCAATTTTTGTGGTTGCATCTTTTTTGATCCTTGTTCAGAGAAAAATAAAAAAATGGTGAAAAAATAAAAAAGTTTTATTCGTACTAGTGCCTTTTGGAAAAATCAGTGAAAAATTCAGGAAAAAAGAAAAATTCTGGGTTATTTGCTTGTTCTGTGCGTTTTTTCCATCGTCCTTTGTTTTCACCTTGTTGCGCTACGTCTTGACATATCTTAGCCAGCAGCTGTGATTTGTAGTTTGGATCCGGATTGAACAATCGCTAATCTGCACTCGTTAATTGCTAATCCTTGCTGTCATATTGTGTGCCTACCCATAGCTCCACATATTCTTCTATCAGCACAGGTTCATCTTGCGACTGTTACCCATGCTAAACAATAGATTGCTTCGCCCTGTTTGGTTTCATCAAAATTACCAAAAAAATTCAAGAAAATAAAGAAAAAAATTGTCAAAGTTTTTGCACACTTTTCAGAGAACGTGCTGTATTTCTGTAGACAGCATCCCACCTCAGTTGTAGGCGCCAATTTTTGTGGTTGTATCTTTTTTTATCCTTGTTCAGAGAAAAATAAAAAAGATGGTGAAAAAATAATAAAGTTTGATTCCTACTAGTGCCTTTTGGAAAAATCAGTGAAAAATTTAGGAAAAAAAGGAAAATTCTGGGTTATTTGCTTGTTCTGTGCGTTCTTTCCATCGTCCTTTGTTTTCACCTTGTTGCGCTACGTCTCGACACGTCTTAGCCAGCAGCTGTGATTTGTACTTTGGATCTGGATTGAACAATCGCTAATCTGCACTCATTAATTGCTAATCCTTGCCGTCATATTGTGTGCCTACCCATAGCTCCACATATTCTTCTATTAGCACAGGTTCATCTTGCAACTGTTACCCATGCTCAACAATAGATTGCTTCGCCCTGTTTGGTTTCATCAAAATTACCAAAAAAATTCAGGAAAATAAAGAAAAAAATTGTCAAAGTTTTTGCAGGCTTTTCAGAGAACGTGCTGTATTTCTGTAGACCCCATCCCACCTCAGTTGTAGGTGCTAATTTTTGTGGTTGCATCTTTTTTGATCCTTATTCAGAGAAAAATAAAGAAAAATGGTGAAAAAATAAAAAAGTCTGATTCCTACAAGTGCCTTTTGGAAAAATCAGTGAAAAATTCAGGAAAAAGGAAAATTCCGGGTTATTTGCTTGTTCATTGCGTTCTTTCCATCGTCCTTTGTTTTCTCCTTGTTGCGCTACGTCTCGACACGTCATAGCCAACAGCTGTGATTTGTACTTTGGATCCGGATTGAACAATCGGTAATCTGGACTCGTTAATTGCTAATCCTTGCTGTCATATTGTGTGCCTACCCATAGCTCCACATATTCTTCTTTCAGCACAGGTTCATCTTACAACTGTTACCCACGCTCAATAATAGATTGCTTCGCCCTGTTTGGTTTCATCAAAATTACCAAAAAAATTCAGGAAATAAAGAAAAAAATTGTCAAAGGTTTTGCACGCTTTTCAGAGAACGTGCTGTATTTCTATAGACCGCATCCCACCTCAGTTGTAGGTGCCAATTTTTGTGGTTGCATCTTTTTTGATCCTTGTTCAGAGAAAAATAAAAAAATGGTGAAGAAATAAAAAAGTTTGATTCCTACTAGTGCCTTTTGGAAAAATCAGTGAAAAATTTAGGAAAAAAAGAAAAATTTCGGGTTATTTGCTTGTTCTGTGCGTTTTTTCCATCGTCCTTTGTTTTCACCTTGTTGCGCTACGTCTCGACATGTCTTAGCCAGCAGCTGTGATTTGTAGTTTGGATCCGGATTCAACAATCGCTAATCTGCACTCGTTAATTGCTAATCCTTGCGGTCATATTGTGTGCCTACCCATAGCTCCACATATTCTTTTATCAGCACAGGTTCATCTTGCGACTGTTACCCATGCTCAACAATAGATTGCTTCGCCCTGTTTGGTTTCATCAAAATTACCAAAAAAAATTCAGGAAAATAAAGAAAAAAATTGTCAAAATTTTTACACGCTTTTCAGAGAACGTGTTGTATTTCTATAGACCACATCCCACCTCAGTTGATGGTGCCAATTTTTATGGTTACATCTTTTCTTATCCTTGTTCAGAGAAAAATAAAGAAAATAAAAAAAGTTTGATTCCTACTACTGCCTTTTGGAAAAATCAGGGAAAATTTAGGAAAAAGGAAAATTTTCGGTTATTTGCTTGTTCTATGCGTTCTTTCCATCGTCCTTTCTTTTCACCTTGTTGCACTATGTCTCGACACGTCTTAACCAGCAGCTGTGATTTGTACTTTGGATCCGGATTGAACAATCGCTAATCTACACTCGTTAATTGCTAATCCTTGCTGTCATATTGTGTGCCTACCCATAGCTCCACATATTCTTCTATCAGCACTGGTTCATCTTGCAACTGTTACCCACGCTCAACAATAGATTGCTTCGCCCTGTTTGGTTTCATCGAAATTACCAAAAATATTCAGGAAAATAAAGAAAAAAATTGTCAAACGTTTTGCACGCTTTTCAGAGAACGTGCTGTATTTCTATAGACCTCATCCCACCTCAGTTGTAGGTGCCAATTTTTGTGGTTGCATCTTTTTTGATCCTTGTTCAGAGAAAAATAAAAAAATGGTGAAAAAATAAAAAAGTTTTATTCGTACTAGTGCCTTTTGGAAAAATCAGTGAAAAATTCAGGAAAAAAGAAAAATTCCGGGTTATTTGCTTGTTCTGTGCGTTTTTTCCATCGTCCTTTGTTTTCACCTTGTTGCGCTACGTCTTGACATATCTTAGCCAGCAGCTGTGATTTGTAGTTTGGATCCGGATTGAACAATCGCTAATCTGCACTCGTTAATTGCTAATCCTTGCTGTCATATTGTGTGCCTACCCATAGCTCCACATATTCTTCTATCAGCACAGGTTCATCTTGCGACTGTTACCCATGCTAAACAATAGATTGCTTCGCCCTGTTTGGTTTCATCAAAATTACCAAAAAAATTCAAGAAAATAAAGAAAAAAATTGTCAAATTTTTGCACACTTTTCAGAGAACGTGCTGTATTTCTGTAGACAGCATCCCACCTCAGTTGTAGGCGCCAATTTTTGTGGTTGTATCTTTTTTTATCCTTGTTCAGAGAAAAATAAAAAAGATGGTGAAAAAATAATAAAGTTTGATTCCTACTAGTGCCTTTTGGAAAAATCAGTGAAAAATTTAGGAAAAAAAGGAAAATTCTGGGTTATTTGCTTGTTCTGTGCGTTCTTTCCATCGTCCTTTGTTTTCACCTTGTTGCGCTACGTCTCGACACGTCTTAGCCAGCAGCTGTGATTTGTACTTTGGATCTGGATTGAACAATCGCTAATCTGCACTCATTAATTGCTAATCCTTGCCGTCATATTGTGTGCCTACCCATAGCTCCACATATTCTTCTATTAGCACAGGTTCATCTTGCAACTGTTACCCATGCTCAACAATAGATTGCTTCGCCCTGTTTGGTTTCATCAAAATTACCAAAAAAATTCAGGAAAATAAAGAAAAAAATTGTCAAAGTTTTTGCAGGCTTTTCAGAGAACGTGCTGTATTTCTGTAGACCCCATCCCACCTCAGTTGTAGGTGCTAATTTTTGTGGTTGCATCTTTTTTGATCCTTATTCAGAGAAAAATAAAGAAAAATGGTGAAAAAATAAAAAAGTTTGATTCCTACAAGTGCCTTTTGGAAAAATCAGTGAAAAATTCAGGAAAAAGGAAAATTCCGGGTTATTTGCTTGTTCATTGCGTTCTTTCCATCGTCCTTTGTTTTCTCCTTGTTGCGCTACGTCTCGACACGTCATAGCCAACAGCTGTGATTTGTACTTTGGATCCGGATTGAACAATCGGTAATCTGGACTCGTTAATTGCTAATCCTTGCTGTCATATTGTGTGCCTACCCATAGCTCCACATATTCTTCTTTCAGCACAGGTTCATCTTACAACTGTTACCCACGCTCAATAATAGATTGCTTCGCCCTGTTTGGTTTCATCAAAATTACCAAAAAAATTCAGGAAATAAAGAAAAAAATTGTCAAAGGTTTTGCACGCTTTTCAGAGAACGTGCTGTATTTCTATAGACCGCATCCCACCTCAGTTGTAGGTGCCAATTTTTGTGGTTGCATCTTTTTTGATCCTTGTTCAGAGAAAAATAAAAAAATGGTGAAGAAATAAAAAAGTTTGATTCCTACTAGTGCCTTTTGGAAAAATCAGTGAAAAATTTAGGAAAAAAAGAAAAATTTCGGGTTATTTGCTTGTTCTGTGCGTTTTTTTCCATCGTCCTTTGTTTTCACCTTGTTGCGCTACGTCTCGACATGTCTTAGCCAGCAGCTGTGATTTGTAGTTAGGATCCGGATTCAACAATCGCTAATCTGCACTCGTTAATTGCTAATCCTTGCGGTCATATTGTGTGCCTACCCATAGCTCCACATATTCTTTTATCAGCACAGGTTCATCTTGCGACTGTTACCCATGCTCAACAATAGATTGCTTCGCCCTGTTTGGTTTCATCAAAATTACCAAAAAAATTCAGAAAAATAAAGAAAAAAATTGTCAAAGTTTTTGCACACTTTTTAGAGAACGTGCTGTATTTCTGTAGACCGCATCCCACCTCAGTTGTAGGCGCCAATTTTTGTGGTTGTATCTTTTTTTATCCTTGTTCAGAGAAAAATAAAAAAATGGTGAAAAAATAATAAAGTTTGATTCCTACTAGTGCCTTTTGGAAAAATCAGTGAAAAATTTAGGAAAAAAAGGAAAATTCTGGGTTATTTGCTTGTTCTGTGCGTTCTTTCCATCGTCCTTTGTTTTCACCTTGTTGCGCTACGTCTCGACACATCTTAGCCAGCAGCTGTGATTTGTACTTTGGATCTGGATTGAACAATCGCTAATCTGCACTCATTAATTGCTAATCCTTGCCGTCATATTGTGTGCCTACCCATAGCTCCACATATTCTTCTATTAGCACAGGTTCATCTTGCAACTGTTACCCATGCTCAACAATAGATTGCTTCGCCCTGTTTGGTTTCATCAAAATTACCAAAAAAATTCAGGAAAATAAAGAAAAAAATTGTCAAAGTTTTTGCAGGCTTTTCAGAGAACGTGCTGTATTTCTGTAGACCCCATCCCACCTCAGTTGTAGGTGCTAATTTTTGTGGTTGCATCTTTTTTGATCCTTATTCAGAGAAAAATAAAGAAAAATGGTGAAAAAATAAAAAAGTTTGATTCCTACAAGTGCCTTTTGGAAAAATCAGTGAAAAATTCAGGAAAAAGGAAAATTCCGGGTTATTTGCTTGTTCATTGCGTTCTTTCCATCGTCCTTTGTTTTCTCCTTGTTGCGCTACGTCTCGACACGTCATAGCCAACAGCTGTGATTTGTACTTTGGATCCGGATTGAACAATCGGTAATCTGGACTCGTTAATTGCTAATCCTTGCTGTCATATTGTGTGCCTACCCATAGCTCCACATATTCTTCTTTCAGCACAGGTTCATCTTACAACTGTTACCCACGCTCAATAATAGATTGCTTCGCCCTGTTTGGTTTCATCAAAATTACCAAAAAAATTCAGGAAATAAAGAAAAAAATTGTCAAAGGTTTTGCACGCTTTTCAGAGAACGTGCTGTATTTCTATAGACCGCATCCCACCTCAGTTGTAGGTGCCAATTTTTGTGGTTGCATCTTTTTTGATCCTTGTTCAGAGAAAAATAAAAAAATGGTGAAGAAATAAAAAAGTTTGATTCCTACTAGTGCCTTTTGGAAAAATCAGTGAAAAATTTAGGAAAAAAAGAAAAATTTCGGGTTATTTGCTTGTTCTGTGCGTTTTTTCCATCGTCCTTTGTTTTCACCTTGTTGCGCTACGTCTCGACATGTCTTAGCCAGCAGCTGTGATTTGTAGTTAGGATCCGGATTCAACAATCGCTAATCTGCACTCGTTAATTGCTAATCCTTGCGGTCATATTGTGTGCCTACCCATAGCTCCACATATTCTTTTATCAGCACAGGTTCATCTTGCGACTGTTACCCATGCTCAACAATAGATTGCTTCGCCCTGTTTGGTTTCATCAAAATTACCAAAAAAATTCAGAAAAATAAAGAAAAAAATTGTCAAAGTTTTTGCACGCTTTTTAGAGAACGTGCTGTATTTCTGTAGACCGCATCCCACCTCAGTTGTAGGCGCCAATTTTTGTGGTTGTATCTTTTTTTATCCTTGTTCAGAGAAAAATAAAAAAATGGTGAAAAAATAATAAAGTTTGATTCCTACTAGTGCCTTTTGGAAAAATCAGTGAAAAATTTAGGAAAAAAAGGAAAATTCTGGGTTATTTGCTTGTTCTGTGCGTTCTTTCCGTCGTCCTTTGTTTTCACCTTGTTGCGCTACGTCTCGACACGTCTTAGCCAGCAGCTGTGATTTGTACTTTGGATCCGGATTGAACAATCGCTAATCTGCACTCGTTAATTGCTAATACTTGCTGTCATATTGTGTGCCTACCCATAGCTCCACATATTCTTCTATCAGCACAGGTTCTTCTTGCAACTATTACCCATGCTCAACAAAAGATTGCTTCACCCTGTTTGGTTTCATCAAAATTACCAAAAAAATTTAGGAAAATAAAGAAAAAAATTGTCAAAGTTTTTGCACGCTTTTCAGAGAACGTGCTGTATTTCTGTAGACCGCATCCCACCTCAGTTGTAGGTGCCAATTTTTGTGGTTGCATCTTTTTTGATCCTTGTTCAGAGAAAAATAAAGAAAAATGGTGAAAAAATAAAAAAGTTTGATTCCTACAAGTGCCTTTTGGAAAAATCAGTGAAAAATTAAGGAAAAAGGAAAATTCCGGGTTATTTGCTTGTTCAGTGCGTTCTCTCCATCGTCCTTTGTTTTCTCCTTGTTGCGCTACGTCTCGACACGTCATAGCCAACAGCTGTGATTTGTACTTTGGATCCGGATTGAACAATCGGTAATCTGCACTCGTTAATTGCTAATCCTTGCTGTCATATTGTGTGCCTACCCATAGCTCCACATATTCTTCTATCAGCACAGGTTCATCTTACAACTGTTACCCACGCTCAACAATAGATTGCTTCGCCCTGTTTGGTTTCATCAAAATTACCAAAAAAATTCAGGAAAATAAAGAAAAAAAATTGTCAAAGTTTTTGCACGCTTTTCAGAGAACGTGCTGTATTTCTGTAGACCGCATCCCACCTCAGTTGTAGGTGTCAATTTTTGTGGTTGCATCTTTTTTGATCCTTATTCAGAGAAAAATAAAAAAAAATGGTGAAAAAATAAAAAAGTATGATTCCTACTAGTGCCTTTTGGAAAAATTAGTGAAAAATTTAGGAAAAAAAGAAAAATTCCGGGTTATTTGGTTGTTCTGTGCGTTTTTTCCATCGTCCTTTGTTTTCAACTTATTGCGCTACGTCTCGACATGTCTTAGCCAGCAGCTGTGATTTGTAGTTTGGATCCGGATTGAACAATCGCTAATCTGCACTCGTTAATTGCTAATCCTTGCTGTCATATTGTGTGCCTACCCATAGCTCCACATATTCTTCTATCAGCACAGGTTCATCTTGCGACTGTTACCCACACTCAACAACAGATTGCTTCGCCCTGTTTGGTTTCATCAAAATTACCAAAAAAATTCAGGAAAATAAAGAAAAATATTGTCAAAATTTTTACACGCTTTTCAGAGAACGTGTTGTATTTCTATAGACCACATCCCACCTCAGTTGATGGTGCCAATTTTTATGGTTACATTTTTTTTATCCTTGTTCAGAGAAAAATAAAGAAAATAAAAAAAGTTTGATTCCTACTAGTGCCTTTTGGAAAAATCAGGAAAATTTAGGAAAAAGGAAAATTTTGGGTTATTTGCTTGTTCTGTGCGTTCTTTCCATCGTCCTTTCTTTTCACCTTGTTGCACTATGTCTCGACACGTCTTAACCAGCAGCTGTGATTTGTACTTTGGATCCGGATTGAACAATCGCTAATCTGTACTCGTTAATTGTTAGTCCTTGTTGTCATATTGAGTGCCTACCCATAGCTCCACATATTCTTCTTTCAGCACAGGTTCATCTTACAACTGTTACCCACGCTCAATAATAGATTGCTTCGCCCTGTTTGGTTTCATCAAAATTACCAAAAAAATTCAGGAAAATAAAGAAAAAAATTGTCAAAGGTTTTGCACGCTTTTCAGAGAACGTGCTGTATTTCTATAGACCGCATCCAACCTCAGTTGTAGGTGCCAATTTTTGTGGTTGCATCTTTTTTGATCCTTGTTCAGAGAAAAATAAAAAAATGGTGAAGAAATAAAAAAGTTTGATTCCTACTAGTGCCTTTTGGAAAAATCAGTGAAAAATTCAGGAAAAAAAGAAAAATTTCGGGTTATTTGCTTGTTCTGTGCGTTTTTTCCATCGTCCTTTGTTTTCACCTTGTTGCGCTACGTCTCGACATGTCTTAGCCAGCAGCTGTGATTTGTAGTTTGGATCCGGATTCAACAATCGCTAATCTGCACTCGTTAATTGCTAATCCTTGCGGTCATATTGTGTGCCTACCCATAGCTCCACATATTCTTTTATCAGCACAGGTTCATCTTGCGACTGTTACCCATGCTCAACAATAGATTGCTTCGCCCTGTTTGGTTTCATCAAAATTACCAAAAAAATTCAGAAAAATAAAGAAAAAAATTGTCAAAGTTTTTGCACACTTTTTAGAGAACGTGCTGTATTTCTGTAGACCGCATCCCACCTCAGTTGTAGGCGCCAATTTTTGTGGTTGTATCTTTTTTTATCCTTGTTCAGAGAAAAATAAAAAAATGGTGAAAAAATAATAAAGTTTGATTCCTACTAGTGCCTTTTGGAAAAATCAGTGAAAAATTTAGGAAAAAAAAGGAAAATTCTGGGTTATTTGCTTGTTCTGTGCGTTCTTTCCGTCGTCCTTTGTTTTCACCTTGTTGCGCTACGTCTCGACACGTCTTAGCCAGCAGCTATGATTTGTACTTTGGATCCGGATTGAACAATCGCTAATCTGCACTCGTTAATTGCTAATACTTGCTGTCATATTGTGTGCCTACCCATAGCTCCACATATTCTTCTATCAGCACAGGTTCATCTTGCAACTATTACCCACGCTCAACAAAAGATTGCTTCACCCTGTTTGGTTTCATCAAAATTACCAAAAAAATTTAGGAAAATAAAGAAAAAAATTATCAAAGTTTTTGCACGCTTTTCAGAGAACGTGCTGTATTTCTGTAGACCGCATCCCACCTCAGTTGTAGGTGCCAATTTTTGTGGTTGCATCTTTTTTGATCCTTGTTCAGAGAAAAATAAAGAAAAATGGTGAAAAAATAAAAAAGTTTGATTCCTACAAGTGCCTTTTGGAAAAATCAGTGAAAAATTAAGGAAAAAGGAAAATTCCGGGTTATTTGCTTGTTCAGTGCGTTCTCTCCAACGTCCTTTGTTTTCTCCTTGTTGCGCTACGTCTCGACACGTCATAGCCAACAGCTGTGATTTGTACTTTGGATCCGGATTGAACAATCGGTAATCTGCACTCGTTAATTGCTAATCCTTGCTGTCATATTGTGTGCCTACCCATAGCTCCACATATTCTTCTATCAGCACAGGTTCATCTTACAACTGTTACCCACGCTCAACAATAGATTGCTTCGCCCTGTTTGGTTTCATCAAAATTACCAAAAAAATTCAGGAAAATAAAGAAAAAAAAATTGTCAAAGTTTTTGCACGCTTTTCAGAGAACGTGCTGTATTTCTGTAGACCGCATCCCACCTCAGTTGTAGGTGTCAATTTTTGTGGTTGCATCTTTTTTGATCCTTGTTCAGAGAAAAATAAAAAAAATGGTGAAAAAATAAAAAAGTATGATTCCTACTAGTGCCTTTTGGAAAAATTAGTGAAAAATTCAGGAAAAAAAGAAAAATTCCGGGTTATTTGGTTGTTCTGTGCGTTTTTTCCATCGTCCTTTGTTTTCAACTTATTGCGCTACGTCTCGACATGTCTTAGCCAGCAGCTGTGATTTGTAGTTTGGATCCGGATTGAACAATCGCTAATCTGCACTCGTTAATTGCTAATCCTTGCTGTCATATTGTGTGCCTACCCATAGCTCCACATATTCTTCTATCAGCACAGGTTCATCTTGCGACTGTTACCCACACTCAACAACAGATTGCTTCGCCCTGTTTGGTTTCATCAAAATTACCAAAAAATTCAGGAAAATAAAGAAAAATATTGTCAAAATTTTTACACGCTTTTCAGAGAACGTGTTGTATTTCTATAGACCACATCCCACCTCAGTTGATGGTGCCAATTTTTATGGTTACATTTTTTTTATCCTTGTTCAGAGAAAAATAAAGAAAATAAAAAAAGTTTGATTCCTACTAGTGCCTTTTGGAAAAATCAGGAAAATTTAGGAAAAAGGAAAATTTTGGGTTATTTGCTTGTTCTGTGCGTTCTTTCCATCGTCCTTTCTTTTCACCTTGTTGCACTATGTCTCGACACGTCTTAACCAGCAGCTGTGATTTGTACTTTGGATCCGGATTGAACAATCGCTAATCTGTACTCGTTAATTGCTAATCCTCGCTGTCATATTGTGTGCCTACCCATAGCTCCACATATTCTTCTATCAGCACTGGTTCATCTTGCAACTGTTACCCACGCTCAACAATAGATTGCTTCGCCCTGTTTGGTTTCATCAAAATTTCCAAAAAAATTCAGGAAAATAAAGAAAAAAATTGTCAAATGTTTTGCACGCTTTTTAGAGAACGTGCTGTATTTCTATAGACCGCATCCCACCTCAGTTGTAGGTGCCAATTTTTGTGGTTGCATCTTTTTTGATCCTTGTTCAGAGAAAAATAAAAAAATGGTGAAAAAATAAAAAAGTTTGATTCCTACTAGTGCCTTTTGGAAAAATCAGTGTAAAATTCAGGAAAAAAGAAAAATTCCGGGTTATTTGCTTGTTCTGTGCGTTTTTTCCATTGTCCTTTGTTTTCACATTGTTGCGCTACGTCTTGACATGTCTTAGCCAGCAGCTGTGATTTGTAGTTTGGATCCGGATTGAACAATCGCTAATCTGCACTCGTTAATTGCTAATCCTTGCTGTCATATTGTGTGCCTACCCATAGCTCCACATATTCTTCTATCAGCACAGGTTCATCTTGCGACTGTTACCCATGCTAAACAATAGATTGCTTTGCCCTGTTTGGTTTCATCAAAATTACCAAAAAAATTCAAGAAAATAAAGAAAAATATTGTCAAAGTTTTTGCACACTTTTCAGAGAACGTGCTGTATTTCTGTAGATCGCATCCCACCTCAGTTGTAGGTGCCAATTTTTGTGGTTGTATCTTTTTTTATCCTTGTTAAGAGAAAAATAAAAAAGATGGTGAAAAAATAATAAAGTTTGATTCCTACTAGTGCCTTTTGGAAAAATCAGTGAAAAATTTAGGAAAAAAAGAAAAATTCTGGGTTATTTGCTTGTTCTGTGCGTTCTTTCCATCGTCCTTTGTTTTCACCTTGTTGCGCTACGTCTCGACACGTCTTAGCCAGCAGCTGTGATTTGTACTTTGGATCTGGATTGAACAATCGCTAATCTGCACTCGTTAATTGCTAATCCTTGCTGTCCTATTGTGTGCCTACCCATAGCTCCACATATTCTTCTATTAGCACAGGTTCATCTTGCAACTGTTAGCCACGCTCAACAATAGATTGCTTCGCCCTGTTTGGTTTCATCAAAATTACCAAAAAAATTCAGGAAAATAAAGAAAAAAATTGTCAAAGGTTTTGCACGCTTTTCAGAGAACGTGCTGTATTTCTATAGACCGCATCCCACCTCAGTTGTTGGTGCCAATTTTTGTGGTTGCATCTTTTTTGATCCTTGTTCAGAGAAAAATAAAAAAATGGTGAAAAAATAAAAAGTTTGATTCCTACTAGTGCCTTTTGGAAAAATCAGTGAAAAATTCAGGAAAAAAAGAAAAATTCCAGGTTATTTGCTTGTTCTGTGCGTTTTTTCCATCGTCCTTTGTTTTCACCTTGTTGCGCTACGTCTCGACATGTCTTAGCCAGCAGCTGTGATTTGTAGTTTGGATCCGGATTCAACAATCGCTAATCTGCACTCGTTAATTGCTAATCCTTGCGGTCATAATGTGTGCCTACCCATAGCTCCACATATTCTTTTATCAGCACAGGTTCATCTTGCGACTGTTACCCATGCTCAACAATAGATTGCTTCGCCCTGTTTGGTTTCATCAAAATTACCAAAAAAATTCAGGAAAATAAAGAAAAAAATTGTCAAAGTTTTTGCACACTTTTCAGAGAACGTGCTGTATTTCTGTAGACCGCATCCCACCTCAGTTGTAGGCGCCAATTTTTGTGGTTGTATCTTTTTTTATCCTTGTTCAGAGAAAAATAAAAAAATGGTGAAAAAATAATAAAGTTTGATTCCTACTAGTGCCTTTTGGAAAAATCAGTGAAAAATTTAGGAAAAAAAAGGAAAATTCTGGGTTATTTGCTTGTTCTGTGCGTTCTTTCCGTCGTCCTTTGTTTTCACCTTGTTGCGCTACGTCTCGACACGTCTTAGCTAGCAGCTGTGATTTGTACTTTGGATCTGGATTGAACAATCGCTAATCTGCACTCGTTAATTGCTAATACTTGCTGTCATATTGTGTGCCTACCCATAGCTCCACATATTCTTCTATTAGCACAGGCTCATCTTGCAACTATTACCCACGCTCAACAATAGATTGCTTCGCCCTGTTTGGTTTCATCAAAATTACCAAAAAAATTCAGGAAAATAAAGAAAAATATTGTCAAAATTTTTACACGCTTTTCGGAGAACGTGTTGTATTTCTATAGACCACATCCCACCTCAGTTGATGGTGCCAATTTTTATGGTTACATCTTTTTTTATACTTGTTCAGAGAAAAATAAAGAAAATAAAAAAAGTTTGATTCCTACTAGTGCCTTTTGGAAAAATCAGGAAAATTTAGGAAAAAGGAAAATTCTGGGTTATTTGCTTGTTCAGTGCGTTCTTTCCATCGTCCTTTGTTTTCTCCTTGTTGCGCTACGTCTCGACACGTCATAGCCAACAGCTGTGATTTGTACTTTGGATCCGGATTGAACAATCGGTAATCTGCACTCGTTAATTGCTAATCCTTGCTGTCATATTATGTGCCTACCCATAGCTCCACATATTCTTCTTTCAGCACAGGTTCATCTTACAACTGTTACCCACGCTCAACAATAGATTGCTTCGCCTTGTTTGGTTTCATCAAAATTACCAAAAAAATTCAGGAAAATAAAGAAAAAAATTGTCAAAGGTTTTGCACACTTTTCAGAGAACGTGCTGTATTTCTATAGACCGCATCCCACCTCAGTTGTAGGTGCCAATTTTTGTGGTTGCATCTTTTTTGATCCTTGTTCAGAGAAAAATAAAAAAATAGTGAAAAAATAAAAAAGTTTGATTCCTACTAGTGCCTTTTGGAAAAATCAGTGAAAAATTCAGGAAAAAAAGAAAAATTCTGGGTTATTTGCTTGTTCTGTGCGTTTTTTCCATCGTCCTTTGTTTTCACCTTGTTGCGCTACGTCTCGACATGTCTTAGCCAGCAGCTGTGATTTGTAGTTTGGATCCGGATTCAACAATCGCTAATCTGCACTCGCTAATTGCTAATCCTTGCGGTCATATTGTGTGCCTACCCATAGCTCCACATATTCTTTTATCAGCACAGGTTCATCTTGCGACTGTTACCCACGCTCAACAATAGATTGCTTCGCCCTGTTTGGTTTCATCAAAATTACCAAAAAAATTCAGGAAAATAAAGAAAAAAATTGTCAAATGTTTTGCACGCTTTTTAGAGAACGTGCTGTATTTCTATAGACCGCATCCCACCTCAGTTGTAGGTGCCAATTTTTGTGGTTGCATCTTTTTTGATCCTTGTTCAGAGAAAAATAAAGAAAAATGGTGAAAAAATAAAAAAGTTTGATTCCTACAAGTGTCTTTTGGAAAAATCAGTGAAAAATTCAGGAAAAAGGAAAATTCCGGGTTATTTGCTTGTTCAGTGCGTTCTTTCCATCGTCCTTTGTTTTCTCCTTGTTGCGCTACGTCTCGACACGTCATAGCCAACAGCTGTGATTTGTACTTTGGATCCGGATTGAACAATCGCTAATCTGCACTCGTTAATTGCTAATCCTTGCTGTCATATTGTGTGCCTACCCATAGCTCCACATATTCTTCTTTCAGCACAGGTTCATCTTACAACTGTTACCCACGCTCAACAATAGATTGCTTCGCCCTGTTTGGTTTCATCAAAATTACCAAAAAAATTCAGGAAAATAAAGAAAAAAAAATGTCAAAGGTTTTGCACGCTTTTCAGAGAACGTGATGTATTTCTATAGACCGCATCCCACCTCAGTTGTAGGTGCCAATTTTTGTGGTTGCATCTTTTTTGATCCTTGTTCAGAGAAAAATAAAAAAATGGTGAAAAAATAAAAAAGTTTGATTCCTACTAGTGCCTTTTGGAAAAATCAGTGAAAAATTCAGGAAAAAAAGAAAAATTTCGGGTTATTTGCTTGTTCTGTGCGTTTTTTCCATCGTCCTTTGTTTTCACCTTGTTGCGCTACATCTCGACATGTCTTAGCCAGCAGCTGTGATTTGTAGTTTGGATCCGGATTCAACAATCGCTAATCTGCACTCGTTAATTGCTAATCCTTGCTGTCATATTGTGTGCCTACCCATAGCTCCACATATTCTTTTATCAGCACAGGTTCATCTTGCGACTATTACCCATGCTCAACAATAGATTGCTTCGCCCTGTTTGGTTTCATCAAAATTACCAAAAAAATTCAGGAAAATAAAGAAAAAAATTGTCAAAGTTTTTGCACACTTTTCAGAGAACGTGCTGTATTTCTGTAGACCGCATCCCACCTCAGTTGTAGGCGCCAATTTTTGTGGTTGTATCTTTTTTATCCTTGTTTAGAGAAAAATAAAAAATGGTGAAAAAATAATAAAGTTTGATTCCTACTAGTGCCTTTTGGAAAAATCAGTGAAAAATTTAGGAAAAAAAAGGAAAATTCTGGGTTATTTGCTTGTTCTGTGCGTTCTTTCCATCGTCCTTTGTTTTCACCTTGTTGCGCTACGTCTCGACACGTCTTAGCCAGCAGCTGTGATTTGTACTTTGGATCCGGATTGAACAATCGCTAATCTGCACTCGTTAATTGCTAATACTTGCTGTCATATTGTGTGCCTACCCATAGCTCCACATATTCTTATATCAGCACAGGTTCATCTTGCAACTATTACCCACGCTCAACAATAGATTGCTTCACCCTGTTTGGTTTCATCAAAATTACCAAAAAAATTTAGGAAAATAAAGAAAAAAATTGTCAAAGTTTTTGCACGCTTTTCAGAGAACGTGCTGTATTTCTGTAGACCGCATCCCACCTCAGTTGTAGGTGCCAATTTTTGTGGTTACATCTTTTTTGATCCTTATTCAGAGAAAAATAAAGAAAAATGGTGAAAAAATAAAAAAGTTTGATTCCTACAAGTGCCTTTCGGAAAAATTAGTGAAAAATTCAGGAAAAAGGAAAATTCCGGGTTATTTGCTTGTTCAGTGCGTTCTTTCCATCGTCCTTTGTTTTCTCCTTGTTGCGCTACGTCTCGACACGTCATAGCCAACAGCTGTGATTTGTACTTTGGATCCGGATTGAACAATCGCTAATCTGCACTCGTTAATTGCTAATCCTTGCTGTCATATTGTGTGCCTACCCATAGCTCCACATATTCTTCTATCAGCACAGGTTCATCTTGCGACTGTTACCCATGCTAAACAATAGATTGCTTCGCCCTGTTTGGTTTCATCAAAATTACCAAAAAAATTCAAGAAAATAAAGAAAAAAATTGTCAAAGTTTTTGCACACTTTTCAGAGAACGTGCTGTATTTCTGTAGACCGCATCCCACCTCAGTTGTAGGTGCCAATTTTTGTGGTTGTATCTTTTTTTATCCTTGTTCAGAGAAAAATAAAAAAGATGGTGAAAAAATAATAAAGTTTGATTCCTACTAGTGCCTTTTGGAAAAATCAGTGAAAAATTTAGGAAAAAAAGGAAAATTCTAGGTTATTTGCTTGTTCTGTGCGTTCTTTCCATCGTCCTTTGTTTTCACCTTGTTGCGCTACGTCTCGACACGTCTTAGCCAGCAGCTGTGATTTGTACTTTGGATCTGGATTGAACAATCGCTAATCTGCACTCGTTAATTGCTAATCCTTGCTATCATATTGTGTGCCTACCCATAGCTCCACATGTTCTTCTATTAGCACAGGTTCATCTTGCAACTGTTACCCACGCTCAACAATAGATTGCTTCGCCCTGTTTGGTTTCATCAAAATTACCAAAAAAATTCAGGAAAATAAAGAAAAAAATTGTCAAAGTTTTTGCACGCTTTTCAGAGAACGTGCTGTATTTCTGTAGACCCCATCCCACCTCAGTTGTAGGTGCTAATTTTTGTGGTTGCATCTTTTTTGATCCTTATTCAGAGAAAAATAAAGAAAAATGGTGAAAAAATAAAAAAGTTTGATTCCTACAAGTGCCTTTTGGAAAAATCAGTGAAAAATTCAGGAAAAAGGAAAATTCCGGGTTATTTGCTTGTTCAGTGCGTTCTTTCCATCGTCCTTTGTTTTCTCCTTGTTGCGCTACGTCTCGACACGTCATAGCCAATAGCTGTGATTTGTACTTTGGATCCGGATTGAACAATCGGTAATCTGCACTCGTTAATTGCTAACCCTTGCTGTCATATTGTGTGCCTACCCATAGCTCCACATAGTCTTCTTTCAGCACAGGTTCATCTTACAACTGTTACCCACGCTCAACAATAGATTGCTTCGCCCTGTTTGGTTTCATCAAAATTACCAAAAAAATTCAGGAAAATAAAGAAAAAAATTGTCAAAGGTTTTGCACGCTTTTCAGAGAACGTGCTGTATTTCTGTAGACCGCATCCCACCTCAGTTGTAGGTGCCAATTTTTGTGGTTGTATCTTTTTTTATCCTTGTTCAGAGAAAAATAAAAAAGATGGTGAAAAAATAATAAAGTTTGATTCCTACTAGTGCCTTTTGGAAAAATCAGTGAAAAATTTAGGAAAAAAAGGAAAATTCTAGGTTATTTGCTTGTTCTGTGCGTTCTTTCCATCGTCCTTTGTTTTCACCTTGTTGCGCTACGTCTCGACACGTCTTAGCCAGCAGCTGTGATTTGTACTTTGGATCTGGATTGAACAATCGCTAATCTGCACTCGTTAATTGCTAATCCTTGCTGTCATATTGTGTGCCTACCCATAGCTCCACATATTCTTCTATTAGCACAGGTTCATCTTGCAACTGTTACCCACGCTCAACAATAGATTGCTTCGCCCTGTTTGGTTTCATCAAAATTACCAAAAAATGCAGGAAAATAAAGAAAAAAATTGTCAAAGTTTTTGCACGCTTTTCAGAGAACGTGCTGTATTTCTGTAGACCCCATCCCACCTCAGTTGTAGGTGCTAATTTTTGTGGTTGCATCTTTTTTGATCCTTATTCAGAGAAAAATAAAGAAAAATGGTGAAAAAATAAAAAAGTTTGATTCCTACAAGTGCCTTTTGGAAAAATCAGTGAAAAATTCAGGAAAAAGGAAAATTCCGGGTTATTTGCTTGTTCAGTGCGTTCTTTCCATCGTCCTTTGTTTTCTCCTTGTTGCGCTACGTCTCGACACGTCATAGCCAATAGCTGTGATTTGTACTTTGGATCCGGATTGAACAATCGGTAATCTGCACTCGTTAATTGCTAACCCTTGCTGTCATATTGTGTGCCTACCCATAGCTCCACATAGTCTTCTTTCAGCACAGGTTCATCTTACAACTGTTACCCACGCTCAACAATAGATTGCTTCGCCCTGTTTGGTTTCATCAAAATTACCAAAAAAATTCAGTAAAATAAAGAAAAAAATTGTCAAAGGTTTTGCACGCTTTTCAGAGAACGTGCTGTATTTCTGTAGACCGCATCCCACCTCAGTTGTAGGTGCCAATTTTTGTGGTTGCATCTTTTTTGATCCTTGTTCAGAGAAAAATAAAAAAATGGTGAAAAAATAAAAAATTTTGATTCCTACTAGTGCCTTTTGGAAAAATCAGTGAAAAATTCAGGAAAAAAAGAAAAATTCCGGGTTATTTGCTTGTTCTGTGCGTTTTTTCCATCGTCCTTTGTTTTCACCTTGTTGCGCTACGTCTCGACATGTCTTAGCCAGCAGCTTTGATTTGTAGTTTGGATCCGGATTCAACAATCGCTAATCTGCACTAGTTAATTGCTAATCCTTGCTGTCATATTGTGTGCCTACCCATAGCTCCACATATTCTTTTATCAGCACAGGTTCATCTTGCGACTGTTACCCATGCTCAACAATAGATTGCTTCGCCCTGTTTGGTTTCATCAAAATTACCAAAAAAATTCAGGAAAATAAAGAAAAAAATTGTCAAAGTTTTTGCACACTTTTCAGAGAACGTGCTGTATTTCTATAGACCGCATCCCACCTCAGTTGTAGGCGCCAATTTTTGTGGTTGTATCTTTTTTTATCCTTGTTTAGAGAAAAATAAAAAAATGGTGAAAAAATAATAAAGTTTGATTCCTACTAGTGCCTTTTGGAAAAATCAGTGAAAAATTTAGGAAAAAAAAGGAAAATTCTGGGTTATTTGCTTGTTCTGTGCGTTCTTTCCGTCGTCCTTTGTTTTCACCTTGTTGCGCTACGTCTCGACACGTCTTAGCCAGCAGCTGTGATTTGTACTTTGGATCCGGATTGAACAATCGCTAATCCGCACTCGTTAATTGCTAATACTTGCTGTCATATTGTGTGCCTACCCATAGCTCCACATATTCTTCTATCAGCACAGGTTCATCTTGCAACTATTACCCACGCTCAACAATAGATTGCTTCACCCTGTTTGGTTTCATCAAAATTACCAAAAAAATTTAGGAAAATAAAGAAAAAAATTCTCAAAGTTTTTGCACGCTTTTCAGAGAACGTGCTGTATTTCTGTAGACCGCATCCCACCTCAGTTGTAGGTGCCAATTTTTGTGGTTACATCTTTTTTGATCCTTATTCAGAGAAAAATAATGAAAAATGGTGAAAAAATAAAAAAGTTTGATTCCTACAAGTGCCTTTTGGAAAAATCAGTGAAAAATTCAGGAAAAAGGAAAATTGCGGGTTATTTGCTTGTTCAGTGCGTTCTTTCCATCGTCCTTTGTTTTCTCCTTGTTGCGCTACGTCTCGACACGTCTTAGCCAACAGCTGTGATTTGTACTTTGGATCCGGATTGAACAATCGGTAATCTGCACTCGTTAATTGCTAATCCTTGCTGTCATATTGTGTGCCTACCCATAGCTCCACATATTCTTCTATCAGCACAGGTTCATCTTACAACTGTTACCCACGCTCAACAATAGATTGCTTCGCCCTGTTTGGTTTCATCAAAATTACCAAAAAAATTCAGGAAAATAAAGAAAAAATTGTCAAAGTTTTTGCACGCTTTTCAGAGAACGTGCTGTATTTCTGTAGACCGCATCCCACCTCTGTTGTAGGTGCCAATTTTTGTGGTTGCATCTTTTTTGATCCTTGTTCAGAGAAAAATAAAAAAAATGGTGGAAAAAATAAAAAAGTTTGATTCCTACTAGTGCCTTTTGGAAAAATCAGTGAAAAATTCAGGAAAAAAAGAAAAATTCTGGGTTATTTGCTTGTTCTGTGCGTTTTTTCCATCGTCATTTGTTTTCACCTTGTTGCGATACGTCTCGACATGTCTTAGCCAGCAGCTGTGATTTATAGATTGGATCCGGATTGAACAATGGGCAATCTGCACTCGTTAATTGCTAATCCTTGCTGTCATATTGTGTGCCTACCCACAGCTCCACATATTCTTCTATCAGCACACGTTCATCTTGCGACTGTTACCCATGCTCAACAATAGATTGCTTCGCCCTGTTTGGTTTCATCAAAATTACCAAAAAAATTCAGGCAAATAAAGAAAAAAATTGTCAAAGTTTTTGCACACTTTTCAGAGAACGTGCTGTATTTCTGTAGACCGCATCCCACCTCAGTTGTAGGTGCCAATTTTTGTGGTTGTATCCTTTTTTATCCTTGTTCAGAGAAAAATAAAAAAAAATGGTGAAAAATAATAAAGTTTGATTCCTACTAGTGCCTTTTGGAAAAATCAGTGAAAATTTTAGGAAAAAAAGGAAAATTCTGGGTTATTTGCTTGTTCTGTGCGTTCTTTCCATCGTCCTTTGTTTTCACCTTGTTGCGCTACATCTCGACACGTCTTAGCCAGGAGCTGTGATTTGTACTTTGGATCTGGATTGAAGAATCGCTAATCTGCACTCGTTAATTGCTAATCCTTGCTGTCATATTGTGTGCCTACCCATAGCTCCACATATTCTTCTATTAGCACAGGTTCATCTTGCAACTGTTACCCACGCTCAACAATAGATTACTTCGCCCTGTTTGGTTTCATCAAAATTACCAAAAAAATTCAGGAAAATAAAGAAAAAAATTGTCAAAGTTTTTGCACGCTTTTCAGAGAACGTGCTGTATTTCTGTAGACCCCATCCCACCTCAGTTGTAGGTGCTAATTTTTGTGGTTGCATCTTTTTTGATCCTTATTCAGAGAAAAATAAAGAAAAATGGTGAAAAAATAAAAAAGTTTGATTCCTACAAGTGCCTTTTGGAAAAATCAGTGAAAAATTCAGGAAAAAGGAAAATTCCAGGTTATTTGCTTGTTCAGTGCGTTCTTTCCATCGTCCTTTGTTTTCTCCTTGTTGCGCTACGTCTCGACACGTCATAGCCAATAGCTGTGATTTGTACTTTGGATCCGGATTGAACAATCGGTAATCTGCACTCGTTAATTGCTAACCCTTGCTGTCATATTGTGTGCCTACCCATAGCTCCACATAGTCTTCTTTCAGCACAGGTTCATCTTACAACTGTTACCCACGCTCAACAATAGATTGCTTCGCCCTGTTTGGTTTCATCAAAATTACCAAAAAAATTCAGTAAAATAAAGAAAAAAATTGTCAAAGGTTTTGCACGCTTTTCAGAGAACGTGCTGTATTTCTGTAGACCGCATCCCACCTCAGTTGTAGGTGCCAATTTTTGTGGTTGCATCTTTTTTGATCCTTGTTCAGAGAAAAATAAAAAAATGGTGAAAAAATAAAAAATTTTGATTCCTACTAGTGCCTTTTGGAAAAATCAGTGAAAAATTCAGGAAAAAAAGAAAAATTCCGGGTTATTTGCTTGTTCTGTGCGTTTTTTTCATCGTCCTTTGTTTTCACCTTGTTGCGCTACGTCTCGACATGTCTTAGCCAGCAGCTTTGATTTGTAGTTTGGATCCGGATTCAACAATCGCTAATCTGCACTAGTTAATTGCTAATCCTTGCTGTCATATTGTGTGCCTACCCATAGCTCCACATATTCTTTTATCAGCACAGGTTCATCTTGCGACTGTTACCCATGCTCAACAATAGATTGCTTCGCCCTGTTTGGTTTCATCAAAATTACCAAAAAAATTCAGGAAAATAAAGAAAAAAATTGTCAAAGTTTTTGCACACTTTTCAGAGAACGTGCTGTATTTCTATAGACCGCATCCCACCTCAGTTGTAGGCGCCAATTTTTGTGGTTGTATCTTTTTTTATCCTTGTTTAGAGAAAAATAAAAAAATGGTGAAAAAATAATAAAGTTTGATTCCTACTAGTGCCTTTTGGAAAAATCAGTGAAAAATTTAGGAAAAAAAAGGAAAATTCTGGGTTATTTGCTTGTTCTGTGCGTTCTTTCCGTCGTCCTTTGTTTTCACCTTGTTGCGCTACGTCTCGACACGTCTTAGCCAGCAGCTGTGATTTGTACTTTGGATCCGGATTGAACAATCGCTAATCCGCACTCGTTAATTGCTAATACTTGCTGTCATATTGTGTGCCTACCCATAGCTCCACATATTCTTCTATCAGCACAGGTTCATCTTGCAACTATTACCCACGCTCAACAATAGATTGCTTCACCCTGTTTGGTTTCATCAAAATTACCAAAAAAATTTAGGAAAATAAAGAAAAAAATTCTCAAAGTTTTTGCACGCTTTTCAGAGAACGTGCTGTATTTCTGTAGACCGCATCCCACCTCAGTTGTAGGTGCCAATTTTTGTGGTTACATCTTTTTTGATCCTTATTCAGAGAAAAATAATGAAAAATGGTGAAAAAATAAAAAAGTTTGATTCCTACAAGTGCCTTTTGGAAAAATCAGTGAAAAATTCAGGAAAAAGGAAAATTGCGGGTTATTTGCTTGTTCAGTGCGTTCTTTCCATCGTCCTTTGTTTTCTCCTTGTTGCGCTACGTCTCGACACGTCTTAGCCAACAGCTGTGATTTGTACTTTGGATCCGGATTGAACAATCGGTAATCTGCACTCGTTAATTGCTAATCCTTGCTGTCATATTGTGTGCCTACCCATAGCTCCACATATTCTTCTATCAGCACAGGTTCATCTTACAACTGTTACCCACGCTCAACAATAGATTGCTTCGCCCTGTTTGGTTTCATCAAAATTACCAAAAAAATTCAGGAAAATAAAGAAAAAATTGTCAAAGTTTTTGCACGCTTTTCAGAGAACGTGCTGTATTTCTGTAGACCGCATCCCACCTCTGTTGTAGGTGCCAATTTTTGTGGTTGCATCTTTTTTGATCCTTGTTCAGAGAAAAATAAAAAAAATGGTGGAAAAAATAAAAAAGTTTGATTCCTACTAGTGCCTTTTGGAAAAATCAGTGAAAAATTCAGGAAAAAAAGAAAAATTCTGGGTTATTTGCTTGTTCTGTGCGTTTTTTCCATCGTCATTTGTTTTCACCTTGTTGCGATACGTCTCGACATGTCTTAGCCAGCAGCTGTGATTTATAGATTGGATCCGGATTGAACAATGGGCAATCTGCACTCGTTAATTGCTAATCCTTGCTGTCATATTGTGTGCCTACCCACAGCTCCACATATTCTTCTATCAGCACACGTTCATCTTGCGACTGTTACCCATGCTCAACAATAGATTGCTTCGCCCTGTTTGGTTTCATCAAAATTACCAAAAAAATTCAGGCAAATAAAGAAAAAAATTGTCAAAGTTTTTGCACACTTTTCAGAGAACGTGCTGTATTTCTGTAGACCGCATCCCACCTCAGTTGTAGGTGCCAATTTTTGTGGTTGTATCCTTTTTTATCCTTGTTCAGAGAAAAATAAAAAAATGGTGAAAAATAATAAAGTTTGATTCCTACTAGTGCCTTTTGGAAAAATCAGTGAAAAATTTAGGAAAAAAAGGAAAATTCTGGGTTATTTGCTTGTTCTGTGCGTTCTTTCCATCGTCCTTTGTTTTCACCTTGTTGCGCTACATCTCGACACGTCTTAGCCAGGAGCTGTGATTTGTACTTTGGATCTGGATTGAAGAATCGCTAATCTGCACTCGTTAATTGCTAATCCTTGCTGTCATATTGTGTGCCTACCCATAGCTCCACATATTCTTCTATTAGCACAGGTTCATCTTGCAACTGTTACCCACGCTCAACAATAGATTACTTCGCCCTGTTTGGTTTCATCAAAATTACCAAAAAAATTCAGGAAAATAAAGAAAAAAATTGTCAAAGTTTTTGCACGCTTTTCAGAGAACGTGCTGTATTTCTGTAGACCCCATCCCACCTCAGTTGTAGGTGCTAATTTTTGTGGTTGCATCTTTTTTGATCCTTATTCAGAGAAAAATAAAGAAAAATGGTGAAAAAATAAAAAAGTTTGATTCCTACAAGTGCCTTTTGGAAAAATCAGTGAAAAATTCAGGAAAAAGGAAAATTCCAGGTTATTTGCTTGTTCAGTGCGTTCTTTCCATCGTCCTTTGTTTTCTCCTTGTTGCGCTACGTCTCGACACGTCATAGCCAACAGCTGTGATTTGTACTTTGGATCCGGATTGAACAATCGGTAATCTGCACTCGTTAATTGCTAACCCTTGCTGTCATATTGTGTGCCTACCCATAGCTCCACATATTCTTCTATCAGCACAGGTTCATCTTGCAACTGTTACCCATGCTCAACAATAGATTGCTTCGCCCTGTTTGGTTTCATCAAAATTACTAAAAAAATTCAGGAAAATAAAGAAAAAAATTGTCAAAGTTTTTGCACGCTTTTCAGAGAATGTGCTGTATTTCTATGGACCGCATCCCACCTCAGTTGTAGGTGCCAATTTTTGTGGTTGCATCTTTTTTGATCCTTATTCAGAGAAAAATAAAGAAAAATGGTGAAAAAATAAAAAAGTTTGATTCCTACATGTGCCTTTTGGAAAAATTCAGGAAAAAGGAAAATTCTGGGTTATTTGCTTGTTCAGTGCGTTCTTTCCATCGTCCTTTGTTTTCTCCTTGTTGCGCTACGTCTCGACACGTCATAGCCAACAGCTGTGATTTGTACTTTGGATCCGGATTGAACAATCGCTAATCTGCACTCGTTAATTGCTAATACTTGCTGTCATATTGTGTGCCTACCCATAGCTCCATATATTCTTCTATCAGCACAGGTTCATCTCGCAACTATTACCCACGCTCAACAATAGATTGCATCACCCTGTTTGGTTTCATCAAAATTACCAAAAAAATTTAGGAAAATAAAGAAAAAAATTCTCAAAGTTTTTGCACGCTTTTCAGAGAACGTGCTGTATTTCTGCAGACCGCATCCCACCTCAGTTGTAGGTGCCAATTTTTGTGGTTACATCTTTTTTGATCCTTATTCAGAGAAAAATAATGAAAAATGGTGAAAAAATAAAAAAGTTTGATTCCTACAAGTGCCTTTTGGAAAAATCAGTGAAAAATTCAGGAAAAAGGAAAATTGCGGGTTATTTGCTTGTTCAGTGCGTTCTTTCCATCGTCCTTTGTTTTCTCCTTGTTGCGCTACGTCTCGACACGTCTTAGCCAACAGCTGTGATTTGTACGTTGGATCCGGATTGAACAATCGGTAATCTGCACTCGTTAATTGCTAATCCTTGCTGTCATATTGTGTGCCTACCCATAGCTCCACATATTCTTCTATCAGCACAGGTTCATCTTACAACTGTTACCCACGCTCAACAATAGATTGCTTCGCCCTGTTTGGTTTCATCAAAATTACCAAAAAAATTCAGGAAAATAAAGAAAAAATTGTCAAAGTTTTTGCACGCTTTTCAGAGAACGTGCTGTATTTCTGTAGACCGCATCCCACCTCTGTTGTAGGTGCCAATTTTTGTGGTTGCATCTTTTTTGATCCTTGTTCAGAGAAAAATAAAAAAAATTGTGGAAAAAATAAAAAAGTTTGATTCCTACTAGTGCCTTTTGGAAAAATCAGTGAAAAATTCAGGAAAAAAAGAAAAATTCTGGGTTATTTGCTTGTTCTGTGCGTTTTTTCCGTCGTCATTTGTTTTCACCTTGTTGCGATACGTCTCGACATGTCTTAGCCAGCAGCTGTGATTTATAGATTGGATCCGGATTGAACAATGGGTAATCTGCACTCGTTAATTGCTAATCCTTGCTGTCATATTGTGTGCCTACCCACAGCTCCACATATTCTTCTATCAGCACACGTTCATCTTGCGACTGTTACCCATGCTCAACAATAGATTGCTTCGCCCTGTTTGGTTTCATCAAAATTACCAAAAAAATTCAGGCAAATAAAGAAAAAAAATTGTCAAAGTTTTTGCACACTTTTCAGAGAACGTGCTGTATTTCTGTAGACCGCATCCCACCTCAGTTGTAGGTGCCAATTTTTGTGGTTGTATCTTTTTTTATCCTTGTTCAGAGAAAAATAAAAAAAATGGTGAAAAAATAATAAAGTTTGATTCCTACTAGTGCCTTTTGGAAAAATCAGTGAAAAATTTAGGAAAAAAAAGGAAAATTCTGGGTTATTTGTTTGTTCTGTGCGTTCTTTCCATCGTCCTTTGTTTTCACCTTGTTGCGCTACATCTCGACACGTCTTAGCCAGGAGCTGTGATTTGTACTTTGGATCCGGATTGAACAATCGCTAATCTGCTCTCGTTAATTGCTAATCCTTGCTATCATATTGTGTGCCTACCCATAGCTCCACATATTCTTCTATCAGCACAGGTTCATCTTGCAACTGTTACCCATGCTCAACAATAGATTGCTTCGCCCTGTTTGGTTTCATCAAAATTACTAAAAAAATTCAGGAAAATAAAGAAAAAAATTGTCAAACTTTTTGCACGCTTTTCAGAGAATGTGCTGTATTTCTGTAGACCGCATCCCACCTCAGTTGTAGGTGCCAATTTTTGTGGTTGCATCTTTTTTGATCCTTGTTCAGAGAAAAATAAAAAAAATGGTGAAAAAATAAAAAAGTTTGATTCCTACTAGTGCCTTTTGGAAAAATCAGTGAAAAATTCAGGAAAAAAAGAAAAATTCCGGGTTATTTGCTTGTTCTGTGCATTTTTTCCATCGTCCTTTGTTTTCACCTTGTTGCGCTACGTCTCGACACGTATTAGCCAGCAGCTGTGATTTGTAGTTTGGATCCGGATTGAACAATCGCTAATCTGCACTCGTTAATTGCTAATCCTTGCTGTCATATTGTGTGCCTACCCATAGCTCCACATATTCTTCTATCAGCACAGGTTCATCTTGCAACTGTTACCCACACACAAAAACAGATTGCTTCGCCTTGCTTGGTTTCATCAAAATTACCAAAAAAATCAGGAAAATAAAGAAAAAAATTGTCAAAGTTTTTGCACGCTTTTCAGAGAACGTGCTGTATTTCTGTAGACCGCATCCCACCTCAGTTGTAGGTGCCTATTTTTGTGGTTGCATCTTTTTCATCCTTGTTCAGAGAAAAATAAAAAAATGGTTAAAAAATAAAAAAGTTTGATTCCTACTAGTGCCTTTGAAAAAATCAGTGAAAAATTTAGGAAAAAAAGGAAAATTCTAGGTTATTTGCTTGTTCTGTGCGTTCTTTCCATCGTCCTTTGTTTTCACCTTGTTGCGCTACGTCTCGACACGTCTTAGCCAGCAGCTGTGAATTGTACTTTGGATCTGGATTGAACAATCGCTAATATGCACTCGTTAATTGCTAATACTTGTTGTCATATTGTGTGCCTACCCATAGCTCCACATATTCTTCTATCAGCACAGGTTCATCTTACAACTGTTACCCATGCTCAACAATAGATTGCTTCGCCCTGTTTGGTTTCATCAAAATTACCAAAAAAATTCAGGCAAATAAAGAAAAAAATTGTCAAAGTTTTTGCACACTTTTCAGAGAACGTGCTGTATTTCTGTAGACCGCATCTCACCTCAGTTGTAGGTGCTAATTTTTGTGGTAGCATCTTTTTTGATCCTTGTTCAGAGAAAAATAAAAAAATAGTGAAAAAATAAAAAAGTTTGATTCCTACTAGTGCCTTTTGGAAAAATCAATGAAAAATTCAGGAAAAAAAGAAAAATTCTGGGTTATTTGCATGTTCTGTGCGTTTTTTCCATCGTCCTTTGTTTTCACCTTGTTGCGCTACGTCTCGACACGTCTTAGCCAGCAGCTGTGATTTGTAGTTTGGATCCGGATTGAACAATCGCTAATCTGCACTCGTTAATTGCTAATCCTTGCTGTCATATTGTGTGCCTACCCATAGCTCCATATATTCTTCTATCAGCACAGGTTCATCTTGCAACTGTTACCCACACTCAACAACAGATTGCTTCGCCCTGCTTGGTTTCATCAAAATTACCAAAAAAATCAGGAAAATAAAGAAAAAAATTGTCAAAGTTTTTGCACGCTTTTCAGAGAACGTGCTGTATTTCTGTAGACCGCATCCCACCTCAGTTGTAGGTGCCTATTTTTCTGGTTGCATCTTTTTTGATCCTTGTTCAGAGAAAAATGAAAAAAATAGTGAAAAAATAAAAAAGTTTGATTCCTACTAGTGCCTTTTGGAAAATTCAGTGAAAAAATCAGGAAAAAGGAAAATTCTGGGTTATTTGCTTGTTCTGTGCGTTCTTTCCATCGTCCTTTGTTTTCACCTTGTTGCGCTACGTCTCGACACGTCTTAGCCAGCAGCTGTGATTTGTACTTTGGATCTGGATTGAACAATCGCTAATATGCACTCGTTAATTGCTAATACTTGCTGTCATATTGTGTGCCTACCCATAGCTCCACATATTCTTCTATCAGCACAGGTTCATCTTACAACTATTACCCACGCTCAACAACAGATTGCTTCGCCCTGTTTGGTTTCATCAAAATTGCCAAAAAAAATTTAGGAAAATAAAGAAAAAAATTGTCAAAGTTTATGCACGCTTTTCAGAGAATGTGCTGTATTTCTAGAGACCACATCCCACCTCAGTTGTAGGTGCCAATTTTTGTGGTTGCATCTTTTTTTGATCCTTGTTCAGAGAAAAATAAAGAAAAATGGTGAAAAAATAAAAAAGTTTGATTCCTACTAGTGCCTTTTGGAAAAATCAGGGAGAAATTCGGGAAAAGGAAAATTCTGGGTTATTTGCTTGTTCCGTGCGTTCTTTCCATCGTCCTTTGTTTTCACCTTGTTGCGCTACGTCTCGACACGTCTTAGCCAGCAGCTGTGATTTGTACTTTGGATCCGGATTGAACGATCGCTAATCTGCACTCATTAAATGCTAATCCTTGTTGTCATATTGTGTGCCTACCCATAGCTCTACATATTCTTCTATCAGCACAGGTTCATCTTGCAACTATTATCCACGCTCAACAACAGATTGCTTCGCCCTGTTTGGTTTCATCAAAATTACCAAAAAAATTTAGGAAAGTAAAGAAAAAAATTGTCAAAGTTTTTGTACGCTTTTCAGAGAACGTGCTGTATTTCTGTATACCACATCCCACCTCAGTTGTAGGTCCCAATTTTTGTGGTTGCATCTTTTTTGATCCTTGTTCACAGAAAAATAAAAAAAATAGTGAAAAAATAAAAAGTTTGATTGCTACTAGTGCCTTTTGGAAAAATCAGGGAAAATTCGGGAAAAAGGAAAATTCCGGGTTATTTGCTTGTTCTGTGGGTTCTTTCCATCATCCATTGTTTTCACCTTGTTGTGCTACGTCTCGACACGTCTTAGCCAACAGCTGTGATTTGTACTTTGGATCCGGATTGAACAATCACTAATTTCCACTCGTTAATTGCTAATCCTTGCTGTCATATTGTGTGCCTAGCCATAACTCCACATATTCTTCTATCAGCATAGGTTCATCTTGCAACTATTACCCACGCTCAACAACAGATTGCTTCGCTCTGTTTGGTTTCATCAAAATCGCCAAAAAAAATTCAGGAAAATAGAGAAACAAAATTGCCAAAGTTTTTGCAAGCTTTTCAGAGAAAGTGCTGTCTTTATGTAGACCACATCCCACCTCAGTTGTAGGTGCCAATTTTTGTGGTTGCATCTTTTTTAATCCTTGTTCAGAGAAAAATAAAAAAAATAATGAAAAAATAAAAAAGTTTGATTCCTACTAGTGCCTTTTGGAAACATCAGTGAAAAATTTAGGAAAAAAAGGAAAATTCTAGGTTATTTGCTTGTTCTGTGCGTTCTTTCCATCGTCCTTTGTTTTCACCTTGTTGCGCTACGTCTCGACACGTCTTAGCCAGCAGCTGTGATTTGTACTTTGGATCCGGATTGAACAATCGCTAATCTGGACTCGTTAATTGCTAATCCTTGCTGTCATATTGTGTGCCTACCCATAGCTCCACATATTCTTCTATCAGCACAGGTTCATCTTGCAACTATTACCCACTCTCAACAATAGATTGCTTCGCCCGGTTTGGTTTCATCAAAATTGCCAAAAAAATTCAGGAAAATAAAGAAAAAAATTGTCAAAGTTTTTGCACACTTTTTAGAGAACGTGTTGTATTTCTGTAGACCGCATCCCATCTCAGTTGTAGGTGCCAATTTTTGTGGTTGCATCTTTTTTGATCCTTGTTCAGAGAAAAATAAAAAAATGGTGAAAAAATAAAAAAGTTTGATTCCTACCAGTGCCTTTTGAAAAAATCAGTGAAAAATTTAGGAAAAAAAGGAAAATTCTAGGTTATTTGCTTGTTCTGTGCGTTCTTTCCATCGTCCTTTGTTTTCACCTTGTTGCGCTACGTCTCGACACGTCTTAGCCAGCAGCTGTGATTTGTACTTGGGATCTGGATTGAACAAACGCTAATCTACACTCAGTTAATTGCTAATCCTTGCTGTCATATTGTGTGCCTACCCATAGCTCCACATATTCTTCTATCAGCACAGGTTCATCTTGCATCTGTTACCCACACTCAACAACAGATTGCTTCGCCTGGTTTGGTTTCATCAAAATTACCAAAAAAATCAGAAAAATAAATAAAAAAATTGTCAAAGTTTTTGCACGCTTTTCAGAGATCGTGCTATATTTCTGTAGACCGCATCCCACCTCAGTTGTAGGTGCCAATTTTTGTGGTTGCATCTTTTTTGATCCTTGTTCAGAGAAAAATAAAAAAAATGGTGAAAAAATAAAAAAAGTTTGATTCCTACTAGTGCCTTTTGGAAAAAAACAATGAAAAATTCAGGAAAAAAAGGAAAATTCCGGGTTATTTGCTTGTTCTGTGCGTTCTTTCCATCGTCCTTTTTTTGACCTTATTGCGCTACGTCTCGACACGTCGTAGCCAGCAGCTGTGATTTGTACTTTGGAACCGGATTGAACAATCGCTAATCTGTACTCGTTAATTCCTAATCCTTGCTGTCATATTGTGTGCCTACCCATAGCTCCACATATTCTTCTATCAGCACAGGTTCATCTTGCAACTGTTACCCACGCTCAACAATAGATTGCTTCGCCCTGTTTGGTTTCATCAAAATTACCAAAAAAATTCAGGAAAATAAAGAAAAAAATTGTCAAAGTTTTTCACGCTTTTCAAAGAACGTGCTGTATTTCTGTAGACCGCATCCCACCTAAGTTGTAGGTGCCAATTTTTGTGGTTGCATCTTTTTTGATCCTTGTTCAGAGAAAAATAAAAAAATGGTGAAAAAATAAAAAAGTTTGATTCCTACTAGTGCCTTTTGGAAAAATCGGTGAAAAATTCAGGAAAAAAAGGAAAATTCTGGGTTATTTGCTTGTTTTGTGCGTTCTTTCCATCGTCCTTTCTTTTTACCTTGTTGCGCTACGTCTCGACACGTCTTAGCCAGCAGCTGTGATTTGTACTTTGGATCCGGATTCAACAATCGCTAATCTGCACTTGTTAATTGCTAATCCTTGTTGTTAAATTGTGTGCCTACCCATAGCTCCACATATTCTTCTATCAGCATAGGTTCATCTTGCAACTATTACCCATGCTCAACAACAGATTGCTTCGCTCTGTTTGGTTTCATCAAAATTGCCAAAAAAAATTCAGGAAAATAGAGAAACAAAATTGTCAAAGTTTTTGCACGCTTTTCAGAGAAAGTGCTGTCTTTCTGTAGACCACATCCCACCTCAGTTGTAGGTGCCAATTTTTGTGGTTGCATCTTTTTTGATCCTTGTTCAGAGAAAAATAAAAAAATAATGAAAAAATAAAAAAGTTTGATTCCTACTAGTGCCATTTGGAAACATCAGTGAAAAATTTAGGAAAAAAGGAAAATTCTAGGTTATTTGCTTGTTCTGTGCGTTCTTTCCATCGTCCTTTTGTTTTCACCTTGTTGCGCTACGTCTCGACACGTCTTAGCCAGCAGCTGTGATTTGTACTTTGGATCCGGATTGAAAAATCGCTAATCTGGACTCGTTAATTGCTAATCCTTGCTGTCATATTGTGTGCCTACCCATAGCTCCACATATTCTTCTATCAGCACAGGTTCATCTTGCAACTATTACCCACTCTCAACAATAGATTGCTTCGCCCGGTTTGGTTTCATCAAAATTGCTAAAAAAATTCAGGAAAATAAAGAAAAAAATTGTCAAAGTTTTTGCACACTTTTTAGAGAACGTGTTGTATTTCTGTAGACCGCATCCCATCTCAGTTGTAGGTGCCAATTTTTGTGGTTGCATCTTTTTTGATCCTTGTTTAGAGAAAAATAAAAAAATGGTGAAAAAATAAAAAAGTTTGATTCCTACTAGTGCCTTTTGAAAAAATCAGTGAAAAATTTAGGAAAAAAAGAAAAATTCTAGGTTATTTGCTTGTTCTGTGTGTTCTTTCCATCGTCCTTTGTTTTCACCTTGTTGCGCTACGTCTCGACACGTCTTAGCCAGCAGCTGTGATTTGTACTTTGGATCTGGATTGAACAATCGCTAATCTACACTCGTTAATTGCTAATCCTTGCTGTCATATTGTGTGCCTACCCATAGCTCCACATATTCTTCTATCAGCACAGGTTCATCTTGCATCTGTTACCCACACTCAACAACAGATTGCTTCGCCTGGTTTGGTTTCATCAAAATTACCAAAAAAATCAGAAAAATAAATAGAAAAATTGTCAAAGTTTTTGCACGCTTTTCAGATATCGTGCTATATTTCTGTAGACCGCATCCCACCTCAGTTGTAGGTGCCAATTTTTGTGGTTGCATCTTTTTTTATCCTTGTTCAGAGAAAAATAAAAAAAATAATGAAAAAATAAAAAAGTTTGATTCCTACTAGTGCCTTTTGGAAAAAAAACAATGAAAAATTTAGGAAAAAAAGGAAAATTCTAGGTTATTTGCTTGTTCTGTGCGTTCTTTCCATCGTCCTTTGTTTTCACCTTGTTGCGCTACAACTCGACACGTCTTAGCCAGCAGCTGTGATTTGTACTTTGGATCCGGATTGAACAATCGCTAATCTGGACTCGTTAATTGCTAATCCTTGCTGTCATATTGTGTGCCTACCCATAGCTCCACATATTCTTCTATCAGCACAGGTTCATCTTGCAACTGTTACCCACGCTCAACAATAGATTGCTTCGCCCTGTTTGGTTTCATCAAAATTACCAAAAAAATTCAGGAAAATAAAGAAAAAAAATTTCACAGTTTTTGCACGCTTTTCGGAGAACGTGCTGTATTTCTGTGGACCACATCCCACCTCAGTTGTAGGTGCCAATTTTTGTGGTTGCATCTTTTTGGATCCTTGTTCAGAGAAAAATAAAAAAATAGTAAAAAAATAAAAAAATTTGATTCCTGCTGATGCCTTTTGGAAAAATCAAGAAAAAATTTAGGAAAAAGGAAAATTCTAGGTTATTTGCTCGTTCTGTGCGTTCTTTCCATCGTCCTTTGTTTTCACCTTGTTGCGCTACATCTCGACACGTTTTAGCCAGCAGCTATGATTTGTACTTTAGATCCGGATTGAACAATCGCTAATCTGTACTCGTTAATTGCTAATCCTTGCTGTCACATTGTGTGCCTACCCATAGCTCCAAATATTCTTCTATCAGCACAGGTTCATCTTGCAACTGTTACCCACGCTCAACAACATATTGCTTCGCCCTGTTTGGTTTCATCAAAATTGCCAAAAAGAATTCAGGAAAATAAAGAAAAAAAATGTTAAAGTTTTTGCACGCTTTTCAGAGAACGTGTTGTATTTCTGTAGACCGCATCCCACTTCAGTTGTAGGTGCCAATTTTTGTGGTTGCAACTTTTTTTATCCTTGTTCAGAGAAAAATAAAAAAAATGGTGAAAAAATAAAAAAGTTTGATTCCCGCTAGTGCCTTTTGGAAAAATCAGGGAAAAATTCAGTAAAAGGAAAATTCTGGGTTATTTGCTTATTCTGTGCGTTCTTTTCATCGTCCTTTGTTTTCACCTTGTCGCACTACGTCTCGACACGTCTTAGCCAATAGCTGTGATTTGAACTTTGGATCCGGATTGAACAATCACTAATCTGCACTCGTTAATCCCTAATCCTTGCTGTCATATTGTGTGCTTATCCATAGCTCCACATATTCTTCTATCAGCATAGGTTCATCTTGCAACTGTTACCCACGCTCAACAACAGATTGCTTTGCCCTGTTTGGTTTCATCAAAATTGCCAAAAAAATTCAGGAAAATAAAGAAAAAAAATTGTTAAAGTATTTTGCACGCTTTTCAAAGAACGTGCTGTATTTCTGTAGAATACATCCCAACTCAGTTGTAGGTGCCAATTTTTCTGGTGGCATCTTTTTTGATCCTTGTTCAGAGAAAAATAAAAAAATGGTGTAAAAATAAAAAAATTTGATTCCTACTGATGCCTTTTGGAAAAATCAAGGAAAAATTCAGGAAAAAGGAAAATTCCGGGTTATTTGCTTGTTCTGTGCATTCTTTACATCGTCCTTTGTTTTCACATTGTTGCGCTACATCTCGACACGTCTTAGCCAGCAGCTGTGATTTGTACTTTGGATCCGGATAGAACAATCGCTAATCTACACTCGTTAATTGCTAATCCTTGCTGTCTTATTGTGTGCCTACCCGGAGCTCTACATATTCTTCTATCAGCACAGGTTCATCTTGCAACTGTTATCCACGCTCAACAACAGATTGCTTCACCCTGTTTGGTTTCATCAAGATTGCCAAAAAAATTCAGGAAAATAAAGAAAAAAATTGTCAAAGTTTTTGCACGCTTTTCAGAGAACGTGTTGTATTTCTGTAGACCGCATCCCACCTCAGTTGTATGTGCCAATATTTGTGGTTGCATCTTTTTTGATCCTTGTTCAGAGAAAAATAAAAAAATGGTGAAAAAAAAAGTTTGATTCCTACTAGTGCCTTTTGGAAAAATCAGTGAAAAATTCAGAAAAAAGGAAAATTCCTTGTTATTTGCTTCTTCTGTGCGTTCATTTCATCATCCTTTGTTTTCTCCTTGTTGCGCTATGTCTCAACACGTCTTAGCCAGCAGCTGTGATTTGTACTTTGGATCCGAATTGAACAATCGCTAATCTGCACTCGTTAATTGCTAATCCTTGCTGTCATATTGTGTGCCTACCCATAGCTCCACATATTCTTCTATCAGTACAGGTTCATCTTGCAACTTTTACCCACGCTCAACAACAGATTGCTTCGCCTTGTTTGGTTTCATCAAAATTGCCAAAAAAATTCTGGAAAATAAAGAAAAAAATTGTCCAAGTTTTTGCACGCTTTTCAGAGAACGTGTTGTATTTCTGTAGACCGCATCCCACTTCAGTTGTAGGTGCCAATTTTAGTGGTTGCATCTTTTTTGATCCTTGTTCAGAGAAAAATAAAAAAATGGTGAAAAAATAAAAAAGTTTGATTCCCACTAGTGCCTTTTGGAAAAATCAGGGAAAAATTCAGTAAAAGGAAAATTCTGGGTTATTTGCTATTCTGTGCGTTCTTTTCATCGTCCTTTGTTTTCACCTTGTTGCGCTACGTCTCGACACGTCTTAGCCAACAGCTGTGATTTTGTACTTTGGATCCGGATTGAACAATCACTAATCTGCACTTGTTAATGCCTAATCCTTGCTGTCATATTGTGTGCTTACGCATAGCTCCACATGTTCTTCTATCAGCATAGGTTCATCTTGCAACTGTTACCCACACTCAACAACAGATTGCTTCGCCCTGTTTGGTTTCATCAAAATTGCCAAAAAAATTCAGGAAAATAAAGAAAAAAAAATTGTCAAAGTTTTTTGCATGCTTTTCAGAGATCGTGCTGTATTTCTGTAGAGCACATCCCACCTCAGTTGTAGGGGCCAATTTTTGTGGTTGCATCTTTTTTTATCCTTGTTCAGAGAAAAATAAAAAAATAGTGAAAAAATAAAAAAATTTGATTCCTACTGATGCCTTTTGGAAAAATCAGGGAAAAATTCAGGAAAAAGGAAAATTCCGGGTTATTTGCTTGTTCTGTGCGTTCTTTCCATCGTCCTTTGTTTTCACCTTGTTGCGCTACATCTCGACACGTCTTAGCCAGCAGCTGTGATTTGTACTTTGGATCCGGATTGAACAATCGCTAATCTGCACTCGTTAATTGCTAATCCATGCTGTCATATTGTGTGCCTACCCAGAGCTCCACATATTCTTATATTAGCACAGGTTCATCTTGCAACTGTTATCCACGCTCAACAACAGATTGGTTCGCCCTGTTTGGTTTCATCAAAATTGCCAAAAAAATTCAGGAAAATAAAGAAAAAATTGTCAAAGTTTTTGCACGCTTTTCAGAGAACGTGTTGTATTTCTGTAGACCGCATCCCACCTCAGTTGTAGGTGCCAATTTTATTGGTTGCATCTTTTTTGATCCTTGTTCAGAGAAAAATAAAAAAAATGGTGAAAAAATAAAAAAGTTTGATTCCTACTAGTGCCTTTTGGAAAAATCAGTGAAAAATTCAGAAAAAAGGAAAATTCCGGGTTATTTGCTTGTTCTATGCGTTCTTTCCATCGTCCTTTGTTTTCACCTTGTTGCGCTACGTCTCGACACGTCTTAACCAGCAGCTGTGATTTGTACTTTGGATCCGAATTGAACAATCGCTAATCTGCACTCGTTAATTGCTAATCCTTGCTGTCATATTTTGTGCCTACCCATAGCTCCACATATTCTTCTATCAGTACAGGTTCATCTTGCAACTTTTACCCACGCTCAACAACAGATTGCTTCGCCTTGTTTGGTTTCATCAAAATAGCCAAAAAAATTCAGGAAAATAAAGAAAAAATTGTCAAAGTTTTTGCACGCTTTTTAGAGAACGTGTTGTATTTCTGTAGACCACATCCCACTACACTTGTAGGTGCCAATTTTTGTGGTTGCATCTTTTTTTATCCTTGTTTAGAGAAAAATAAAAAAATGGTGAAAAAATAAAAAAGTTTGATTCCCACTAGTGCCTTTTGGAAAAATCAGGGAAAAATTCAGTAAAAGGAAAATTCTGGGTTATTTGCTATTCTGTGCGTTCTTTTCATCGTCCTTTGTTTTCACCTTGTTGCGCTACGTCTCGACACGTCTTAGCCAACAGCTGTGATTTTGTACTTTCGATCCGGATTGAACAATCACTAATCTGCACTTGTTAATGCCTAATCCTTGCTGTCATATTGTGTGCTTACGCATAGCTCCACATATTCTTCTATCAGCATAGGTTCAGCTTGCAACTGTTACCCACACTCAACAACAGATTGCTTCGCCCTGTTTGGTTTCATCAAAATTGCCAAAAAAATTCAGGAAAATAAAGAAAAAAAAAATTGTCAAAGTTTTTTGCATGCTTTTCAGAGATCGTGCTGTATTTCTGTAGAGCACATCCCACCTCAGTTGTAGGTGCCAATTTTTGTGGTTGCATCTTTTTTTATCCTTGTTCAGAGAAAAATAAAAAAATAGTGAAAAAATAAAAAAATTTGATTCCTACTGATGCCTTTTGGAAAAATCAGGGAAAAATTCAGGAAAAAGGAAAATTCCGGGTTATTTGCTTGTTCTGTGCGTTCTTTCCATCGTCCTTTGTTTTCACCTTGTTGCGCTACATCTCGACACGTCTTAGCAAGCAGCTGTGATTTGTACTTTGGATCCGGATTGAACAATCGCTAATCTGCACTCGTTAATTGCTAATCCATGCTGTCATATTGTGTGCCTACCCAGAGCTCCACATATTCTTCTATCAGCACAGGTTCATCTTGCAACTGTTATCCACGCTCAACAACAGATTGCTTCGCCCTGTTTGGTTTCATCAAAATTGCCAAAAAAATTCAGGAAAATAAAGAAAAAATTGTCAAAGTTTTTGCACGCTTTTCAGAGAACGTGTTGTATTTCTGTAGACCGCATCCCACCTCAGTTGTAGGTGCCAATTTTATTGGCTGCATCTTTTTTGATCCTTGTTCAGAGAAAAATAAAAAAAATGGTGAAAAAATAAAAAAGTTTGATTCCTACTAGTGCCTTTTGGAAAAATCAGTGAAAAATTCAGAAAAAAGGAAAATTCCAGGTTATTTGCTTGTTCTGTGCGTTCTTTCCATTGTCCTTTGTTTTCACCTTGTTGCGCTACGTCTCGACATGTCTTAACCAGCAGCTGTGATTTGTACTTTGGATCCGAATTGAACAATCGCAAATCTACACTCGTTAATTGCTAATCCTTGCTGTCATATTTTGTGCCTACCCATAGCTCCACATATTCTTCTATCAGTACAGGTTCATCTTGCAACTTTTACCCACGCTCAACAACAGATTGCTTCACCTTGTTTGGTTTCATCAAAATAGCCAAAAAAATTCAGGAAAATAAAGAAAAAATTGTCAAAGTTTTTGCACGCTTTTTAGAGAACGTGTTGTATTTCTGTAGACCGCATCCCACTACACTTGTAGGTGCCAATTTTTGTGGTTGCATCTTTTTTGATCCTTGTTTAGAGAAAAATAAAAAAATGGTGAAAAAATAAAAAAGTTTGATTCCCACTAGTGCCTTTTGGAAAAATCAGGGAAAAATTCAGTAAAAGAAAAATTCTGGGTTATTTGCTATTCTGTGCGTTCTTTTCATCGTCCTTTGTTTTCACCTTGTTGCGCTATGTCTCGACATGTCTTAGCCAACAGCTGTGATTTTGTACTTTGGATCCGGATTGAACAATCACTAATCTGCACTTGTTAATGCCTAATCCTTGCTGTCATATTGTGTGCTTACGCATAGCTCCACATATTCTTCTATCAGCATAGGTTCATCTTGCAACTGTTACCCTCGCTCAACAACAGATTGTTTCACCCTGTTTGGTTTCATCAAAATTGCCAAAAAAATTCAGAAAAATAAAGAAAAAAAATTGTCAAAGTTTTTTCCATGCTTTTCAGAGAACGTGCTGTATTTTTGTAGAGCACATCCCACCTCAGTTGTAGGTGCTAATTTTTGCGGTTGCATCTTTTTTTATCCTTGTTTAGAGAAAAATAAAAAAATAGTGAAATAATAAAAAAATTTGATTCCTACTAATGCCTTTTGGAAAAATCAGGGAAAAATTCAGGAAAAAGGAAAATTCCGGGTTATTTGCTTGTTCTGTGCGTTCTTTCCATCGTCCTATGTTTTCACCTTGTTGCGCTACAACTCGACACGTCTTAGCCAGCAGCTGTGATTTGCACTTTGGATCCGGATTGAACAATCGCTAATCTGCACTCGTTATTTGCTAATCCTTGCGGTCATATTGTGTACCTACCCATAGCTCCATATATTCTTCTATCAGCACGGGTTCATCTTGCAACTGTTACCCACGCTCAACAACAGATTGCTTCGCCCTGTTTGGTTTCATCAAAATTGCCAAAAAAATTCAGGAAAATAAAGAAAAAAATTGTCAAAGTTTTTGCACGCTTTTCAGGGAACGTGTTGTATTTCTGTAGACCACATGCCACCTCAGTTGTAGGTGCCAATTTTTGTGGTTGCATCTTTTTTGATCCTTGTTCAGAGAAAAATAAAAAAAATAGTGAAAAAATAAAAAAGTTTGATTCCTACTAGTGCCTTTTGGAAAAATTAATGAAAAATTCAGAAAAAAGGAAAATTCCGGGTTATTTGCTTGTTCTGTGCGTTCTTTCCATCGTCCTTTGTTTTCACCTTGTTGCGCTACGTCTCGACACGTCTTAGCCAACAGCTGTGATTTTGTACTTTCGATCCGGATTGAACAATCACTAATCTGCACTTGTTAATGCCTAATCCTTGCTGTCATATTGTGTGCTTACGCATAGCTCCACATATTCTTCTATCAGCATAGGTTCAGCTTGCAACTGTTACCCACACTCAACAACAGATTGCTTCGCCCTGTTTGGTTTCATCAAAATTGCCAAAAAAATTCAGGAAAATAAAGAAAAAAAAATTGTCAAAGTTTTTTGCATGCTTTTCAGAGATCGTGCTGTATTTCTGTAGAGCACATCCCACCTCAGTTGTAGGTGCCAATTTTTGTGGTTGCATCTTTTTTTATCCTTGTTCAGAGAAAAATAAAAAAATAGTGAAAAAATAAAAAAATTTGATTCCTACTGATGCCTTTTGGAAAAATCAGGGAAAAATTCAGGAAAAAGGAAAATTCCGGGTTATTTGCTTGTTCTGTGCGTTCTTTCCATCGTCCTTTGTTTTCACCTTGTTGCGCTACATCTCGACACGTCTTAGCAAGCAGCTGTGATTTGTACTTTGGATCCGGATTGAACAATCGCTAATCTGCACTCGTTAATTGCTAATCCATGCTGTCATATTGTGTGCCTACCCAGAGCTCCACATATTCTTCTATCAGCACAGGTTCATCTTGCAACTGTTATCCACGCTCAACAACAGATTGCTTCGCCCTGTTTGGTTTCATCAAAATTGCCAAAAAAATTCAGGAAAATAAAGAAAAAATTGTCAAAGTTTTTGCACGCTTTTCAGAGAACGTGTTGTATTTCTGTAGACCGCATCCCACCTCAGTTGTAGGTGCCAATTTTATTGGCTGCATCTTTTTTGATCCTTGTTCAGAGAAAAATAAAAAAAATGGTGAAAAAATAAAAAAGTTTGATTCCTACTAGTGCCTTTTGGAAAAATCAGTGAAAAATTCAGAAAAAAGGAAAATTCCAGGTTATTTGCTTGTTCTGTGCGTTCTTTCCATTGTCGTTTGTTTTCACCTTGTTGCGCTACGTCTCGACACGTCTTAACCAGCAGCTGTGATTTGTACTTTGGATCCGAATTGAACAATCGCAAATCTACACTCGTTAATTGCTAATCCTTGCTGTCATATTTTGTGCCTACCCATAGCTCCACATATTCTTCTATCAGTACAGGTTCATCTTGCAACTTTTACCCACGCTCAACAACAGATTGCTTCACCTTGTTTGGTTTCATCAAAATAGCCAAAAAAATTCAGGAAAATAAAGAAAAAATTGTCAAAGTTTTTGCACGCTTTTTAGAGAACGTGTTGTATTTCTGTAGACCGCATCCCACTACACTTGTAGGTGCCAATTTTTGTGGTTGCATCTTTTTTGATCCTTGTTTAGAGAAAAATAAAAAAATGGTGAAAAAATAAAAAAGTTTGATTCCCACTAGTGCCTTTTGGAAAAATCAGGGAAAAATTCAGTAAAAGAAAAATTCTGGGTTATTTGCTATTCTGTGCGTTCTTTTCATCGTCCTTTGTTTTCACCTTGTTGCGCTATGTCTCGACATGTCTTAGCCAACAGCTGTGATTTTGTACTTTGGATCCGGATTGAACAATCACTAATCTGCACTTGTTAATGCCTAATCCTTGCTGTCATATTGTGTGCTTACGCATAGCTCCACATATTCTTCTATCAGCATAGGTTCATCTTGCAACTGTTACCCTCGCTCAACAACAGATTGTTTCGCCCTGTTTGGTTTCATCAAAATTGCCAAAAAAATTCAGAAAAATAAAGAAAAAAAATTGTCAAAGTTTTTTCCATGCTTTTCAGAGAACGTGCTGTATTTCTGTAGAGCACATCCCACCTCAGTTGTAGGTGCTAATTTTTGCGGTTGCATCTTTTTTTATCCTTGTTTAGAGAAAAATAAAAAAATAGTGAAATAATAAAAAAATTTGATTCCTACTGATGCCTTTTGGAAAAATCAGGGAAAAATTCAGGAAAAAGGAAAATTCCGGGTTATTTGCTTGTTCTGTGCGTTCTTTCCATTGTCCTATGTTTTCACCTTGTTGCGCTACAACTCGACACGTCTTAGCCAGCAGCTGTGATTTGCACTTTGGATCCGGATTGAACAATCGCTAATCTGCACTCGTTATTTGCTAATCCTTGCGGTCATATTGTGTACCTACCCATAGCTCCATATATTCTTCTATCAGCACGGGTTCATCTTGCAACTGTTACCCACGCTCAACAACAGATTGCTTCGCCCTGTTTGGTTTCATCAAAATTGCCAAAAAAATTCAGGAAAATAAAGAAAAAAATTGTCAAAGTTTTTGCACGCTTTTCAGGGAACGTGTTGTATTTCTGTAGACCACATGCCACCTCAGTTGTAGGTGCCAATTTTTGTGGTTGCATCTTTTTTGATCCTTGTTCAGAGAAAAATAAAAAAAATAGTGAAAAAATAAAAAAGTTTGATTCCTACTAGTGCCTTTTGGAAAAATTAATGAAAAATTCAGAAAAAAGGAAAATTCCGGGTTATTTGCTTGTTCTGTGCGTTCTTTCCATCGTCCTTTGTTTTCACCTTGTTGCGCTACGTCTCGACACGTCTTAGCCAACAGCTGTGATTTTGTACTTTCGATCCGGATTGAACAATCACTAATCTGCACTTGTTAATGCCTAATCCTTGCTGTCATATTGTGTGCTTACGCATAGCTCCACATATTCTTCTATCAGCATAGGTTCAGCTTGCAACTGTTACCCACACTCAACAACAGATTGCTTCGCCCTGTTTGGTTTCATCAAAATTGCCAAAAAAATTCAGGAAAATAAAGAAAAAAAAAATTGTCAAAGTTTTTTGCATGCTTTTCAGAGATCGTGCTGTATTTCTGTAGAGCACATCCCACCTCAGTTGTAGGTGCCAATTTTTGTGGTTGCATCTTTTTTTATCCTTGTTCAGAGAAAAATAAAAAAATAGTGAAAAAATAAAAAAATTTGATTCCTACTGATGCCTTTTGGAAAAATCAGGGAAAAATTCAGGAAAAAGGAAAATTCCGGGTTATTTGCTTGTTCTGTGCGTTCTTTCCATCGTCCTTTGTTTTCACCTTGTTGCGCTACATCTCGACACGTCTTAGCAAGCAGCTGTGATTTGTACTTTGGATCCGGATTGAACAATCGCTAATCTGCACTCGTTAATTGCTAATCCATGCTGTCATATTGTGTGCCTACCCAGAGCTCCACATATTCTTCTATCAGCACAGGTTCATCTTGCAACTGTTATCCACGCTCAACAACAGATTGCTTCGCCCTGTTTGGTTTCATCAAAATTGCCAAAAAAATTCAGGAAAATAAAGAAAAAATTGTCAAAGTTTTTGCACGCTTTTCAGAGAACGTGTTGTATTTCTGTAGACCGCATCCCACCTCAGTTGTAGGTGCCAATTTTATTGGCTGCATCTTTTTTGATCCTTGTTCAGAGAAAAATAAAAAAAATGGTGAAAAAATAAAAAAGTTTGATTCCTACTAGTGCCTTTTGGAAAAATCAGTGAAAAATTCAGAAAAAAGGAAAATTCCAGGTTATTTGCTTGTTCTGTGCGTTCTTTCCATTGTCGTTTGTTTTCACCTTGTTGCGCTACGTCTCGACACGTCTTAACCAGCAGCTGTGATTTGTACTTTGGATCCGAATTGAACAATCGCAAATCTACACTCGTTAATTGCTAATCCTTGCTGTCATATTTTGTGCCTACCCATAGCTCCACATATTCTTCTATCAGTACAGGTTCATCTTGCAACTTTTACCCACGCTCAACAACAGATTGCTTCACCTTGTTTGGTTTCATCAAAATAGCCAAAAAAATTCAGGAAAATAAAGAAAAAATTGTCAAAGTTTTTGCACGCTTTTTAGAGAACGTGTTGTATTTCTGTAGACCGCATCCCACTACACTTGTAGGTGCCAATTTTTGTGGTTGCATCTTTTTTGATCCTTGTTTAGAGAAAAATAAAAAAATGGTGAAAAAATAAAAAAGTTTGATTCCCACTAGTGCCTTTTGGAAAAATCAGGGAAAAATTCAGTAAAAGAAAAATTCTGGGTTATTTGCTATTCTGTGCGTTCTTTTCATCGTCCTTTGTTTTCACCTTGTTGCGCTATGTCTCAACATGTCTTAGCCAACAGCTGTGATTTTGTACTTTGGATCCGGATTGAACAATCACTAATCTGCACTTGTTAATGCCTAATCCTTGCTGTCATATTGTGTGCTTACGCATAGCTCCACATATTCTTCTATCAGCATAGGTTCATCTTGCAACTGTTACCCTCGCTCAACAACAGATTGTTTCGCCCTGTTTGGTTTCATCAAAATTGCCAAAAAAATTCAGAAAAATAAAGAAAAAAAATTGTCAAAGTTTTTTCCATGCTTTTCAGAGAACGTGCTGTATTTCTGTAGAGCACATCCCACCCCAGTTGTAGGTGCTAATTTTTGCGGTTGCATCTTTTTTTATCCTTGTTTAGAGAAAAATAAAAAAATAGTGAAATAATAAAAAAATTTGATTCCTACTGATGCCTTTTGGAAAAATCAGGGAAAAATTCAGGAAAAAGGAAAATTCCGGGTTATTTGCTTGTTCTGTGCGTTCTTTCCATCGTCCTATGTTTTCACCTTGTTGCGCTACAACTCGACACGTCTTAGCCAGCAGCTGTGATTTGCACTTTGGATCCGGATTGAACAATCGCTAATCTGCACTCGTTATTTGCTAATCCTTGCGGTCATATTGTGTACCTACCCATAGCTCCATATATTCTTCTATCAGCACGGGTTCATCTTGCAACTGTTACCCACGCTCAACAACAGATTGCTTCGCCCTGTTTGGTTTCATCAAAATTGCCAAAAAAATTCAGGAAAATAAAGAAAAAAATTGTCAAAGTTTTTGCACGCTTTTCAGGGAACGTGTTGTATTTCTGTAGACCACATGCCACCTCAGTTGTAGGTGCCAATTTTTGTGGTTGCATCTTTTTTGATCCTTGTTCAGAGAAAAATAAAAAAAATAGTGAAAAAATAAAAAAGTTTGATTCCTACTAGTGCCTTTTGGAAAAATTAATGAAAAATTCAGAAAAAAGGAAAATTCCGGGTTATTTGCTTGTTCTGTGCGTTCTTTCCATCGTCCTTTGTTTTCACCTTGTTGCGCTACGTCTCGACACGTCTTAGCCAGCAGCTGTGATTTGTACTTTGGATCCGAATTGAACAATCGCTAATTTGCACTCGTTAATTGCTAATCCTTGCTGTCATATTGTGTGCCTACCCATAGCTCCAAATATTCTTCTATCAGCACAGGTTCATCTTGCAACTGTTACCCACGCTCAACAACATATTGCTTCGCCCTGTTTGGTTTCATCAAAATTGCCAAAAAGAATTCAGGAAAATAAAGAAAAAATGTCAAAGTTTTTGCACGCTTTTCAGAGAACGTGTTGTATTTCTGTAGACCGCATCCCACTTCAGTTGTAGGTGCCAATTTTTGTGGTTGCAACTTTTTTTATCCTTATTCAGAGAAAAATAAAAAAAATGGTGAAAAAATAAAAAAGTTTGATTCCCGCTAGTGCCTTTTGGAAAAATCAGGGAAAAATTCAGTAAAAGGAAAATTCTGGGTTATTTGCTTATTCTGTGCGTTCTTTTCATCGTCCTTTGTTTTCACCTTGTCGCACTACGTCTCGACACGTCTTAGCCAATAGCTGTGATTTGAACTTTGGATCCGGATTGAACAATCACTAATCTGCACTCGTTAATCCCTAATCCTTGCTGTCATATTGTGTGCTTATCCATAGCTCCACATATTCTTCTATCAGCATAGGTTCATCTTGCAACTGTTACCCACGCTCAACAACAGATTGCTTCGCCCTGTTTGGTTTCATCAAAATTGCCAAAAAAATTCAGGAAAATAAAGAAAAAAAATTGTTAAAGTATTTTGCACGCTTTTCAGAGAACGTGCTGCATTTCTGTAGAATACATCCCACCTCAGTTGTAGGTGCCAATTTTTCTGGTTGCATCTTTTTTGATCCTTGTTCAGAGAAAAATAAAAAAATGGTGTAAAAATAAAAAAATTTGATTCCTACTGATGCCTTTTTGAAAAATCAAGGAAAAATTCAGGAAAAAGGAAAATTCCGGGTTATTTGCTTGTTCTGTGCATTCTTTACATCGTCCTTTGTTTTCACATTGTTGCGCTACATCTCGACACGTCTTAGCCAGCAGCTGTGATTTGTACTTTGGATCCGGATAGAACAATCGCTAATCTACACTCGTTAATTGCTAATCCTTGCTGTCTTATTGTGTGCCTACCCAGAGCTCTACATATTCTTCTATCAGCACAGGTTCATCTTGCAACTGTTATCCACGCTCAACAACAGATTGCTTCACCCTGTTTGGTTTCATCAAGATTGCCAAAAAAATTCAGGAAAATAAAGAAAAAAATTGTCAAAGTTTTAGCACGCTTTTCAGAGAACGTGTTGTATTTCTGTAGACCGCATCCCACCTCAGTTGTATGTGCCAATATTTGTGGTTGCATCTTTTTTGATCCTTGTTCAGAGAAAAATAAAAAAATGGTGAAAAAATAAAAAAGTTTGATTCCTACTAGTGCCTTTTGGAAAAATCAGTGAAAAATTCAGAAAAAAGGAAAATTCCTTGTTATTTGCTTGTTCTATGCGTTCATTTCATCGTCCTTTGTTTTCTCCCTGTTGCGCTACGTCTCGACACGTCTTAGCCAGCAGCTGTGATTTGTACTTTGGATCCGAATTGAACAATCGCTAATCTGCACTCGTTAATTGCTAATCATTGCTGTCATATTGTGTGCCTACTCATAGCTCCACATATTCTTCTATCAGTACAGGTTCATCTTGCAACTTTTACCCACGCTCAACAACAGATTGCTTCGCCTTGTTTGGTTTCATCAAAATTGCCAAAAAAATTCTGGAAAATAAAGAAAAAAATTGTCCAAGTTTTTGCACGCTTTTCAGAGAACGTGTTGTATTTCTGTAGACCGCATCCCACTTCAGTTGTAGGTGCCAATTTTTGTGGTTGCATCTTTTTTGATCCTTGTTCAGAGAAAAATAAAAAAATGGTGAAAAAATAAAAAAGTTTGATTCCCACTAGTGCCTTTTGGAAAAATCAGGGAAAAATTCAGTAAATGGAAAATTCTGGGTTATTTGCTATTCTGTGCGTTCTTTTCATCGTCCTTTGTTTTCACCTTGTTGCGCTACGTCTCGACACGTCTTAGCCAACAGCTGTGATTTTGTACTTTGGATCCGGATTGAACAATCACTAATCTGCACTTGTTAATGCCTAATCCTTGCTGTCATATTGTGTGCTTACGCATAGCTCCACATATTCTTCTATCAGCATAGGTTCATCTTGCAACTGTTACCCACACTCAACAACAGATTGCTTCGCCCTGTTTGGTTTCATCAAAATTGCCAAAAAAAATTCAGGAAAATAAAGAAAAAAATTGTCAAAGTTTTTTGCATGCTTTTCAGAGATCGTGCTGTATTTCTATAGAGCACATCCCACCTCAGTTGTAGGTGCCAATTTTTGTGGTTGCATCTTTTTTTATCCTTGTTCAGAGAAAAATAAAAAAATAGTGAAAAAATAAAAAAATTTGATTCCTACTGATGCCTTTTGGAAAAATCAGGGAAAAATTCAGGAAAAAGGAAAATTCCGGGTTATTTGCTTGTTCTGTGCGTTCTTTCCATCGTCCTTTGTTTTCACCTTGTTGCGCTACATCTCGACACGTCTTAGCCAGCAGCTGTGATTTGTACTTTGGATCCGGATTGAACAATCGCTAATCTGCACTCGTTAATTGCTAATCCATGCTGTCATATTGTGTGCCTACCCAGAGCTCCACATATTCTTATATTAGCACAGGTTCATCTTGCAACTGTTATCCACGCTCAACAACAGATTGCTTCGCCCTGTTTGGTTTCATCAAAATTGCCAAAAAAATTCAGGAAAATAAAGAAAAAATTGTCAAAGTTTTTGCACGCTTTTCAGAGAACGTGTTGTATTTCTGTAGACCGCATCCCACCTCAGTTGTAGGTGCCAATTTTATTGGTTGCATCTTTTTTGATCCTTGTTCAGAGAAAAATAAAAAAATGGTGAAAAAATAAAAAAGTTTGATTCCTACTAGTGCCTTTTGAAAAAATCAGTGAAAAATTCAGAAAAAAGGAAAATTCCGGGTTATTTGCTTGTTCTGTGCGTTCTTTCCATCGTCCTTTGTTTTCACCTTGTTGCGCTACGTCTCGACACGTCTTAACCAGCAGCTGTGATTTGTACTTTGGATCCGAATTGAACAATCGCTAATCTGCACTCGTTAATTGCTAATCCTTGCTGTCATATTTTGTGCCTACCCATAGCTCCACATATTCTTCTATCAGTACAGGTTCATCTTGCAACTTTTACCCACGCTCAACAACAGATTGCTTCGCCTTGTTTGGTTTCATCAAAATAGCCAAAAAAATTCAGGAAAATAAAGAAAAAATTGTCAAAGTTTTTGCACGCTTTTTAGAGAACGTGTTGTATTTCTGTAGACCGCATCCCACTACACTTGTAGGTGCCAATTTTTGTGGTTGCATCTTTTTTGATCCTTGTTTAGAGAAAAAATAAAAAAATGGTGAAAAAATAAAAAAGTTTGATTCCCACTAGTGCCTTTTGGAAAAATCAGGGAAAAATTCAGTAAAAGGAAAATTCTGGGTTATTTGCTATTCTGTGCGTCCTTTTCATCGTCCTTTGTTTTCACCTTGTTGCGCTACGTCTCGACACGTCTTAGCCAACAGCTGTGATTTTGTACTTTGGATCCGGATTGAACAATCACTAATCTGCACTTGTTAATGCCTAATCCTTGCTGTCATATTGTGTGCTTACGCATAGCTCCACATATTCTTCTATCAGCATAGGTTCATCTTGCAACTGTTACCCACACTCAACAATAGATTGCTTCGCCCGGTTTGGTTTCATCAAAATTGCCAAAAAAATTCAGGAAAATAAAGAAAAAAAATTGTCAAAGTTTTTTGCATGCTTTTTAGAGATCGTGTTGTATTTCTGTAGAGCACATCCCACCTCAGTTGTAGGTGCCAATTTTTGTGGTTGCATCTTTTTTTATCCTTGTTCAGAGAAAAATAAAAAAATAGTGAAAAAATAAAAAAATTTGATTCCTACTGATGCCTTTTGGAAAAATCAGGGAAAAATTCCGGAAAAAGGAAAATTCCGGGTTATTTGCTTGTTCTGTGCGTTCTTTCCATCGTCCTTTGTTTTCACCTTGTTGCGCTACATCTCGACACGTCTTAGCCAGCAGCTGTGATTTGTACTTTGGATCCGGATTGAACAATCGCTAATCTGCACTCGTTAATTGCTAATCCATGCTGTCATATTGTGTGCCTACCCAGAGCTCCACATATTCTTCTATCAGCACAGGTTCATCTTGCAACTGTTATCCACGCTCAACAACAGATTGCTTCGCCCTGTTTGGTTTCATCAAAATTGCCAAAAAAATTCAGGAAAATAAAGAAAAAATTGTCAAAGTTTTTGCACGCTTTTTCAGAGAACGTGTTGTATTTCTGTAGACCGCATCCCACCTCAGTTGTAGGTGCCAATTTTATTGGTTGCATCTTTTTTGATCCTTGTTCAGAGATAAATAAAAAAAATGGTGAAAAAATAAAAAAGTTTGATTCCTACTAGTGCCTTTTGGAAAAATCAGTGAAAAATTCAGAAAAAAGGAAAATTCCAGGTTATTTGCTTGTTTTGTGCGTTCTTTCCATCGTCCTTTGTTTTCACCTTGTTGCGCTACGTCTCGACACGTCTTAACCAGCAGCTGTGATTTGTACTTTGGATCCGAATTGAACAATCGCTAATCTGCACTCGTTAATTGCTAATCCATGCTGTCAATTTTGTGCCTACCCATAGCTCCACATATTCTTCTATCAGTACAGGTTCATCTTGCAACTTTTACCCACGCTCAACAACAGATTGCTTCGCCTTGTTTGGTTTCATCAAAATAGCCAAAAAATTTAGGAAAATAAAGAAAAAATTGTCAAAGTTTTTGCACGCTTTTTAGAGAACGTGTTGTATTTCTGTAGACCGCATCCCACTACACTTGTAGGTGCCAATTTTTGTGGTTGCATCTTCTTTGATCCTTGTTTAGAGAAAAATAAAAAAATGGTGAAAAAATAAAAAAGTTTGATTCCCACTAGTGCCTTTTGGAAAAATCAGTGAAAAATTCAGAAAAAAGGAAAATTCCAGGTTATTTGCTTGTTCTGTGCGTTCTTTCCATCGTCCTTTGTTTTCACCTTGTTGCGCTACGTCTCGACACGTCTTAACCAGCAGCTGTGATTTGTACTTTGGATCCGAATTGAACAATCGCTAATCTGCACTCGTTAATTGCTAATCCTTGCTGTCATATTTTGTGCCTACCCATAGCTCCACATATTCTTCTATCAGTACAGGTTCATCTTGCAACTTTTACCCACGCTCAACAACAGATTGCTTCGCCTTGTTTGGTTTCATCAAAATAGCCAAAAAAATTCAGGAAAATAAAGAAAAAATTGTCAAAGTTTTTGCACGCTTTTTAGAGAACGTGTTGTATTTCTGTAGACCGCATCCCACTACACTTGTAGGTGCCAATTTTTGTGGTTGCATCTTTTTTGATCCTTGTTTAGAGAAAAATAAAAAAATGGTGAAAAAATAAAAAAGTTTGATTCCCACTAGTGCCTTTTGGAAAAATCAGGGAAAAATTCAGTAAAAGGAAAATTCTGGGTTATTTGCTATTCTGTGCGTTCTTTTCATCGTCCTTTGTTTTCACCTTGTTGCGCTATGTCTCGACACGTCTTAGCCAACAGCTGTGATTTTGTACTTTGGATCCGGATTGAACAATCACTAATCTGCACTTGTTAATGCCTAATCCTTGCTGTCATATTGTGTGCTTACGCATAGCTCCACATATTCTTCTATCAGCATAGGTTCATCTTGCAACTGTTACCCTCGCTCAACAACAGATTATTTCACCCTGTTTGGTTTCATCAAAATTGCCAAAAAAATTTAGGAAAATAAAGAAAAAAAATTGTCAAAGTTTTTTCCATGCTTTTTCAGAGAACGTGCTGTATTTCTGTAGAGCACATCCCACGTCAGTTGTAGGTGCTAATTTTTGCGGTTGCATCTTTTTTTATCCTTGTTTAGAGAAAAATAAAAAAATAGTGAAATAATAAAAAAATTTGATTCCTACTGATGCCTTTTGGAAAAATCAGGGAAAAATTCAGGAAAAAGGAAAATTCCGGGTTATTTGCTTGTTCTGTGCGTTCTTTCCATCGTCCTATGTTTTCACCTTGTTGCGCTACAACTCGACACGTCTTAGCCAGCAGCTGTGATTTGTACTTTGGATCCGGATTGAACAATCGCTAATCTGCACTCGTTATTTGCTAATCCTTGCGGTCATATTGTGTACCTACCCATAGCTCCACATATTCTTCTATCAGCACAGGTTCATCTTGCAACTGTTACCCACGCTCAACAACAGATTGCTTCGCCCTGTTTGGTTTCATCAAAATTGCCAAAAAAATTCAGGAAAATAAAGAAAAAAATTGTCAAAGTTTTTGCACGCTTTTTAGGGAACGTGTTGTATTTCTGTAGACCACATGCCACCTCAGTTGTAGGTGCCAATTTTTGTGGTTGCATCTTTTTTGATCCTTGTTCAGAGAAAAATAAAAAAAATAGTGAAAAAATAAAAAAGTTTGATTCCTACTAGTGCCTTTTGGAAAAATTAATGAAAAATTCAGAAAAAAGGAAAATTCTGGGTTATTTGCTTGTTCTGTGCGTTCTTTCCATCGTCCTTTGTTTTCACCTTGTTGCGCTACGTCTCGACACGTCTTAGCCAGCAGCTGTGATTTGTACTTTGGATCCGAATTGAACAATCGCTAATCTGCACTCGTTAATTGCTAATCCTTGCTGTCATATTGTGTGCCTACCCATAGCTCCACATATTCTTCTATCAGTACAGGTTCATCTTGCAACTTTTACCCACGCTCAACAACAGATTGCTTCGCCCTGTTTGGTTTCATCAAAATTGCCAAAAAAATTCAGGAACATAAAGAAAAAAAATTGTCAAAGTTTTTGCACGCTTTTCAGAGAACGTGTTGCATTTCTGTAGACCGCATCCCACTTCAGTTGTAGGTGCCAATTTTTGTGGTTGCATCTTTTTTGATCCTTGTTTAGAGAAAAATAAAAAAAAATGGTGAAAACATAAAAAAGTTTGATTCCCACTAGTGCCTTTTGGAAAAATCAGGGAAAAATTTAGTAAAAGGAAAATTATGGGTTATTTGCTATTCTGTGCGTTCTTTTCATCGTCCTTTGTTTTCACCTTGTTGCGCTACGTCTCGATACGTCTTAGCCAACAGCTGTGATTTGTACTTTGGATCCGGATTGAACAATCACTAATCTGCACTCGTTAATGCCTAATCCTTGCTGTCATATTGTGTGCTTACGCATAGCTCCACATATTCTTCTATCATCATAGGTTCATCTTGCAACTGTTACCCACGCTCAACAACAGATTGCTTCGCCCTGTTTGGTTTCATCAAAATTGCCAAAAAAATTCAGAAAAATAAAGAAAAAAAATTGTCAAAGTTTTTTGCATGCTTTTCAGAGAACGTGCTGTATTTTTGTAGAGCACATCCCACCTCAGTTGTAGGTGCCAATTTTTGTGGTTGCATCTTTTTTTATCCTTGTTCAGAGAAAAACAAAAAAATAGTGAAAAAATAAAAAAAATTGATTCCTACTGATGCCTTTTGGAAAAATCAGGGAAAAATTCAGGAAAAAGGGAAATTCCGTGTTATTTGCTTGTTCTGTGCGTTCTTTCCATCGTCCTTTGTTTTCACCTTGTTGCGCTACATCTCGACACGTCTTAGCCAGCAGCTGTGATTTGTACTTTGGATCCGGATTGAACAATCGCTAATCTGCACTCGTTAATTACTAATCCTTGCTGTCATATTGTGTGCCTACCCAGAGCTCCACATATTCTTCTATCAGCACAGGTTCATCTTGCAACTGTTATCCACGCTCAACAACAGATTGCTTCGCCCTGTTTGGTTTCATCAAAATTGCCAAAAAAAATTCAGGAAAATAAAGAAAAAATTGTCAAAGTTTTTGCACGCTTTTCAGAGAACGTGTTGTATTTCTGTAGACCGCATCCCACCTCAGTTGTAGGTGCCAATTTTATTGGTTGCATCTTTTTTGATCCTTGTTCAGAGAAAAATAAAAAAATAATGAAAAAATAAAAAAGTTTGATTCCTACTAGTGCCTTTTGGAAAAATCAGTGAAAAATTCAGAAAAAAGGAAAATTCCGGGTTATTTGCTTGTTCTGTGCGTTCTTTCCATCGTCCTTTGTTTTCACCTTGTTGCGCTACGTCTCGACACGTCTTTGCCAGCAGCTGTGATTTGTACTTTGGATCCGAATTGAACAATCGCTAATCTGCACTCGTTAATTGCTAATTCTTGCTGTCATATTATGTGCCTACCCATAGCTCCACATATTCTTCTATCAGTACAGGTTCATCTTGCAACTTTTACCCACTCTCAACAACAGATTGCTTCGCCCTGTTTGGTTTCATCAAAATTGCCAAAAAAATTCAGGAAAATAAAGAAAAAAAAATTGTCAAAGTTTTTGCATGCTTTTCAGAGAACGTGTTGTATTTCTGTAGACCGCATCCCACTTCAGTTGTAGGTGCCAATTTTTGTGGTTGCATCTTTTTTGATCCTTGTTTAGAGAAAAATAAAAAAATGGTGAAAAAAAAGTTTGATTCCCACTAGTGCCTTTTGGAAAAATCAGGGAAAAATTTAGTAAAAGGAAAATTATGGGTTATTTGCTATTCTGTGCGTTCTTTTCATCGTCCTTTGTTTTCACCTTGTTGCGCTACGTCTCGACACGTCTTAGCCAACAGCTGTGATTTGTACTTTGGATCCGAATTGAACAATCACTAATCTGCACTCGTTAATGCCTAATCCTTGCTGTCATATTGTGTGCTTACGCATAGCTCCACATATTCTCTATCATCATAGGTTCATCTTGCAACTGTTACCCATGCTCAACAACAGATTGCTTCGCCCTGTTTGGTTTCATCAAAATTGCCAAAAAAATTCAGGAAAATAAAGAAAAAAAAATTGTCAAAGTTTTTTGCATGCTTTTCAGAGAACGTGCTGTATTTTTGTAGAGCACATCCCACCTCAGTTGTAGGTGCCAATTTTTGTGGTTGCATCTTTTTTATCCTTGTTCAGAGAAAAATAAAAAAATAGTGAAAAAATAAAAAAAAATTGATTCCTACTGATGCCTTTTGGAAAAATCAGGGAAAATTCAGGAAAAAGGAAAATTCCGGGTTATTTGCTTGTTCTGTGCGTTCTTTCCATCGTCCTTTGTTTTCACCTTGTTGCGCTACGTCTCGACATGTCTTAGCCAGCAGCTGTGATTTGTACTTTGGATCCGAATTGAACAATCGCTAATCTGCACTCGTTAATTGCTAATCCTTGCTGTCATATTGTGTGCCTACCCATAGCTCCACATATTCTTCTATCAGTACAGGTTCATCTTGCAACTTTTACCCACGCTCAACAACAGATTGCTTCGCCTTGTTTGGTTTCATCAAAATAGCCAAAAAAATTCAGGAAAATAAAGAAAAAATTGTCAAAGTTTTTGCACGCTTTTTAGAGAACGTGTTGTATTTCTGTAGACCGCATCCCACTACACTTGTAGGTGCCAATTTTTGTGGTTGCATCTTTTTTGATCCTTGTTTAGAGAAAAATAAAAAAATGGTGAAAAAATAAAAAAGTTTGATTCCCACTAGTGCCTTTTGGAAAAATCAGGGAAAAATTCAGTAAAAGGAAAATTCTGGGTTATTTGCTATTCTGTGCGTTCTTTTCATCGTCCTTTGTTTTCACCTTGTTGCGCTATGTCTCGACACGTCTTAGCCAACAGCTGTGATTTTGTACTTTGGATCCGGATTGAACAATCACTAATCTGCACTTGTTAATGCCTAATCCTTGCTGTCATATTGTGTGCTTACGCATAGCTCCACATATTCTTCTATCAGCATAGGTTCATCTTGCAACTGTTACCCTCGCTCAACAACAGATTGTTTCGCCCTGTTTGGTTTCATCAAAATTGCCAAAAAAATTTAGGAAAATAAAGAAAAAAAATTGTCAAAGTTTTTTCCATGCTTTTCAGAGAACGTGCTGTATTTCTGTAGAGCACATCCCACCTCAGTTGTAGGTGCTAATTTTTACGGTTGCATCTTTTTTTATCCTTGTTTAGAGAAAAATAAAAAAATAGTGAAATAATAAAAAAATTTGATTCCTACTGATGCCTTTTGGAAAAATCAGGGAAAAATTCAGGAAAAAGGAAAATTCCGGGTTATTTGCTTGTTCTGTGCGTTCTTTCCATCGTCCTTTGTTTTCACCTTGTTGCGCTACATCTCGACACGTCTTAGCCAGCAGCTGTGATTTGTACTTTGGATCCGGATTGAACAATCGCTAATCTGCACTCGTTAATTGCTAATCCATGCTGTCATATTGTGTGCCTACCCAGAGCTCCACATATTCTTCTATCAGCACAGGTTCATCTTGCAACTGTTATCCACGCTCAACAACAGATTGCTTCGCCCTGTTTGGTTTCATCAAAATTGCCAAAAAAATTCAGGAAAATAAAGAAAAAATTGTCAAAGTTTTTGCACGCTTTTTCAGAGAACGTGTTGTATTTCTGTAGACCGCATCCCACCTCAGTTGTAGGTGCCAATTTTATTGGTTGCATCTTTTTTGATCCTTGTTCAGAGATAAATAAAAAAAATGGTGAAAAAATAAAAAAGTTTGATTCCTACTAGTGCCTTTTGGAAAAATCAGTGAAAAATTCAGAAAAAAGGAAAATTCCAGGTTATTTGCTTGTTCTGTGCGTTCTTTCCATCGTCCTTTGTTTTCACCTTGTTGCGCTACGTCTCGACACGTCTTAACCAGCAGCTGTGATTTGTACTTTGGATCCGAATTGAACAATCGCTAATCTGCACTCGTTAATTGCTAATCCTTGCTGTCAATTTTGTGCCTACCCATAGCTCCACATATTCTTCTATCAGTACAGGTTCATCTTGCAACTTTTACCCACGCTCAACAACAGATTGCTTCGCCTTGTTTGGTTTCATCAAAATAGCCAAAAAATTTAGGAAAATAAAGAAAAAATTGTCAAAGTTTTTGCACGCTTTTTAGAGAACGTGTTGTATTTCTGTAGACCGCATCCCACTACACTTGTAGGTGCCAATTTTTGTGGTTGCATCTTCTTTGATCCTTGTTTAGAGAAAAATAAAAAAATGGTGAAAAAATAAAAAAGTTTGATTCCCACAAGTGCCTTTTGGAAAAATCAGTGAAAAATTCAGAAAAAAGGAAAATTCCAGGTTATTTGCTTGTTCTGTGCGTTCTTTCCATCGTCCTTTGTTTTCACCTTGTTGCGCTACGTCTCGACACGTCTTAACCAGCAGCTGTGATTTGTACTTTGGATCCGAATTGAACAATCGCTAATCTGCACTCGTTAATTGCTAATCCTTGCTGTCATATTTTGTGCCTACCCATAGCTCCACATATTCTTCTATCAGTACAGGTTCATCTTGCAACTTTTACCCACGCTCAACAACAGATTGCTTCGCCTTGTTTGGTTTCATCAAAATAGCCAAAAAAATTCAGGAAAATAAAGAAAAAATTGTCAAAGTTTTTGCACGCTTTTTAGAGAACGTGTTGTATTTCTGTAGACCGCATCCCACTACACTTGTAGGTGCCAATTTTTGTGGTTGCATCTTTTTTGATCCTTGTTTAGAGAAAAATAAAAAAATGGTGAAAAAATAAAAAAGTTTGATTCCCACTAGTGCCTTTTGGAAAAATCAGTGAAAAATTCAGAAAAAAGGAAAATTCCAGGTTATTTGCTTGTTCTGTGCGTTCTTTCCATCGTCCTTTGTTTTCACCTTGTTGCGCTACGTCTCGACACGTCTTAACCAGCAGCTGTGATTTGTACTTTGGATCCGAATTGAACAATCGCTAATCTGCACTCGTTAATTGCTAATCCTTGCTGTCATATTTTGTGCCTACCCATAGCTCCACATATTCTTCTATCAGTACAGGTTCATCTTGCAACTTTTACCCACGCTCAACAACAGATTGCTTCGCCTTGTTTGGTTTCATCAAAATAGCCAAAAAAATTCAGGAAAATAAAGAAAAAATTGTCAAAGTTTTTGCACGCTTTTTAGAGAACGTGTTGTATTTCTGTAGACCGCATCCCACTACACTTGTAGGTGCCAATTTTTGTGGTTGCATCTTTTTTGATCCTTGTTTAGAGAAAAATAAAAAAATGGTGAAAAAATAAAAAAGTTTGATTCCCACTAGTGCCTTTTGGAAAAATCAGGGAAAAATTCAGTAAAAGGAAAATTCTGGGTTATTTGCTATTCTGTGCGTTCTTTTCATCGTCCTTTGTTTTCACCTTGTTGCGCTATGTCTCGACACGTCTTAGCCAACAGCTGTGATTTTGTACTTTGGATCCGGATTGAACAATCACTAATCTGCACTTGTTAATGCCTAATCCTTGCTGTCATATTGTGTGCTTACGCATAGCTCCACATATTCTTCTATCAGCATAGGTTCATCTTGCAACTGTTACCCTCGCTCAACAACAGATTATTTCACCCTGTTTGGTTTCATCAAAATTGCCAAAAAAATTTAGGAAAATAAAGAAAAAAAATTGTCAAAGTTTTTTCCATGCTTTTTCAGAGAACGTGCTGTATTTCTGTAGAGCACATCCCACGTCAGTTGTAGGTGCTAATTTTTGCGGTTGCATCTTTTTTTATCCTTGTTTAGAGAAAAATAAAAAAATAGTGAAATAATAAAAAAATTTGATTCCTACTGATGCCTTTTGGAAAAATCAGGGAAAAATTCAGAAAAAAGGAAAATTCCGGGTTATTTGCTTGTTCTGTGCGTTCTTTCCATCGTCCTATGTTTTCACCTTGTTGCGCTACAACTCGACACGTCTTAGCCAGCAGCTGTGATTTGTACTTTGGATCCGGATTGAACAATCGCTAATCTGCACTCGTTATTTGCTAATCCTTGCGGTCATATTGTGTACCTACCCATAGCTCCACATATTCTTCTATCAGCACAGGTTCATCTTGCAACTGTTACCCACGCTCAACAACAGATTGCTTCGCCCTGTTTGGTTTCATCAAAATTGCCAAAAAAATTCAGGAAAATAAAGAAAAAAATTGTCAAAGTTTTTGCACGCTTTTTAGGGAACGTGTTGTATTTCTGTAGACCACATGCCACCTCAGTTGTAGGTGCCAATTTTTGTGGTTGCATCTTTTTTGATCCTTGTTCAGAGAAAAATAAAAAAAATAGTGAAAAAATAAAAAAGTTTGATTCCTACTAGTGCCTTTTGGAAAAATTAATGAAAAATTCAGAAAAAAGGAAAATTCTGGGTTATTTGCTTGTTCTGTGCGTTCTTTCCATCGTCCTTTGTTTTCACCTTGTTGCGCTACGTCTCGACACGTCTTAGCCAGCAGCTGTGATTTGTACTTTGGATCCGAATTGAACAATCGCTAATCTGCACTCGTTAATTGCTAATCCTTGCTGTCATATTGTGTGCCTACCCATAGCTCCACATATTCTTCTATCAGTACAGGTTCATCTTGCAACTTTTACCCACGCTCAACAACAGATTGCTTCGCCCTGTTTGGTTTCATCAAAATTGCCAAAAAAATTCAGGAACATAAAGAAAAAAAATTGTCAAAGTTTTTGCACGCTTTTCAGAGAACGTGTTGCATTTCTGTAGACCGCATCCCACTTCAGTTGTAGGTGCCAATTTTTGTGGTTGCATCTTTTTTGATCCTTGTTTAGAGAAAAATAAAAAAAATGGTGAAAACATAAAAAAGTTTGATTCCCACTAGTGCCTTTTGGAAAAATCAGGGAAAAATTTAGTAAAAGGAAAATTATGGGTTATTTGCTATTCTGTGCGTTCTTTTCATCGTCCTTTGTTTTCACCTTGTTGCGCTACGTCTCGATACGTCTTAGCCAACAGCTGTGATTTGTACTTTGGATCCGGATTGAACAATCACTAATCTGCACTCGTTAATGCCTAATCCTTGCTGTCATATTGTGTGCTTACGCATAGCTCCACATATTCTTCTATCATCATAGGTTCATCTTGCAACTGTTACCCACGCTCAACAACAGATTGCTTCGCCCTGTTTGGTTTCATCAAAATTGCCAAAAAAATTCAGAAAAATAAAGAAAAAAAATTGTCAAAGTTTTTTGCATGCTTTTCAGAGAACGTGCTGTATTTTTGTAGAGCACATCCCACCTCAGTTGTAGGTGCCAATTTTTGTGGTTGCATCTTTTTTTATCCTTGTTCAGAGAAAAACAAAAAAATAGTGAAAAAATAAAAAAAATTGATTCCTACTGATGCCTTTTGGAAAAATCAGGGAAAAATTCAGGAAAAAGGGAAATTCCGTGTTATTTGCTTGTTCTGTGCGTTCTTTCCATCGTCCTTTGTTTTCACCTTGTTGCGCTACATCTCGACACGTCTTAGCCAGCAGCTGTGATTTGTACTTTGGATCCGGATTGAACAATCGCTAATCTGCACTCGTTAATTACTAATCCTTGCTGTCATATTGTGTGCCTACCCAGAGCTCCACATATTCTTCTATCAGCACAGGTTCATCTTGCAACTGTTATCCACGCTCAACAACAGATTGCTTCGCCCTGTTTGGTTTCATCAAAATTGCCAAAAAAAAATTCAGGAAAATAAAGAAAAAATTGTCAAAGTTTTTGCACGCTTTTCAGAGAACGTGTTGTATTTCTGTAGACCGCATCCCACCTCAGTTGTAGGTGCCAATTTTATTGGTTGCATCTTTTTTGATCCTTGTTCAGAGAAAAATAAAAAAATAATGAAAAAATAAAAAAGTTTGATTCCTACTAGTGCCTTTTGGAAAAATCAGTGAAAAATTCAGAAAAAAGGAAAATTCCGGGTTATTTGCTTGTTCTGTGCGTTCTTTCCATCGTCCTTTGTTTTCACCTTGTTGCGCTACGTCTCGACACGTCTTTGCCAGCAGCTGTGATTTGTACTTTGGATCCGAATTGAACAATCGCTAATCTGCACTCGTTAATTGCTAATTCTTGCTGTCATATTATGTGCCTACCCATAGCTCCACATATTCTTCTATCAGTACAGGTTCATCTTGCAACTTTTACCCACTCTCAACAACAGATTGCTTCGCCCTGTTTGGTTTCATCAAAATTGCCAAAAAAATTCAGGAAAATAAAGAAAAAAAAATTGTCAAAGTTTTTGCATGCTTTTCAGAGAACGTGTTGTATTTCTGTAGACCGCATCCCACTTCAGTTGTAGGTGCCAATTTTTGTGGTTGCATCTTTTTTGATCCTTGTTTAGAGAAAAATAAAAAAATGGTGAAAAAAAAGTTTGATTCCCACTAGTGCCTTTTGGAAAAATCAGGGAAAAATTTAGTAAAAGGAAAATTATGGGTTATTTGCTATTCTGTGCGTTCTTTTCATCGTCCTTTGTTTTCACCTTGTTGCGCTACGTCTCGACACGTCTTAGCCAACAGCTGTGATTTGTACTTTGGATCCGAATTGAACAATCACTAATCTGCACTCGTTAATGCCTAATCCTTGCTGTCATATTGTGTGCTTACGCATAGCTCCACATATTCTCTATCATCATAGGTTCATCTTGCAACTGTTACCCATGCTCAACAACAGATTGCTTCGCCCTGTTTGGTTTCATCAAAATTGCCAAAAAAATTCAGGAAAATAAAGAAAAAAAAATTGTCAAAGTTTTTTGCATGCTTTTCAGAGAACGTGCTGTATTTTTGTAGAGCACATCCCACCTCAGTTGTAGGTGCCAATTTTTGTGGTTGCATCTTTTTTATCCTTGTTCAGAGAAAAATAAAAAAATAGTGAAAAAATAAAAAAAAATTGATTCCTACTGATGCCTTTTGGAAAAATCAGGGAAAATTCAGGAAAAAGGAAAATTCCGGGTTATTTGCTTGTTCTGTGCGTTCTTTCCATCGTCCTTTGTTTTCACCTTGTTGCGCTACGTCTCGACATGTCTTAGCCAGCAGCTGTGATTTGTACTTTGGATCCGAATTGAACAATCGCTAATCTGCACTCGTTAATTGCTAATCCTTGCTGTCATATTGTGTGCCTACCCATAGCTCCACATATTCTTCTATCAGTACAGGTTCATCTTGCAACTTTTACCCACGCTCAACAACAGATTGCTTCGCCTTGTTTGGTTTCATCAAAATAGCCAAAAAAATTCAGGAAAATAAAGAAAAAATTGTCAAAGTTTTTGCACGCTTTTTAGAGAACGTGTTGTATTTCTGTAGACCGCATCCCACTACACTTGTAGGTGCCAATTTTTGTGGTTGCATCTTTTTTGATCCTTGTTTAGAGAAAAATAAAAAAATGGTGAAAAAATAAAAAAGTTTGATTCCCACTAGTGCCTTTTGGAAAAATCAGGGAAAAATTCAGTAAAAGGAAAATTCTGGGTTATTTGCTATTCTGTGCGTTCTTTTCATCGTCCTTTGTTTTCACCTTGTTGCGCTATGTCTCGACACGTCTTAGCCAACAGCTGTGATTTTGTACTTTGGATCCGGATTGAACAATCACTAATCTGCACTTGTTAATGCCTAATCCTTGCTGTCATATTGTGTGCTTACGCATAGCTCCACATATTCTTCTATCAGCATAGGTTCATCTTGCAACTGTTACCCTCGCTCAACAACAGATTGTTTCGCCCTGTTTGGTTTCATCAAAATTGCCAAAAAAATTTAGGAAAATAAAGAAAAAAAATTGTCAAAGTTTTTTCCATGCTTTTCAGAGAACGTGCTGTATTTCTGTAGAGCACATCCCACCTCAGTTGTGGGTGCTAATTTTTACGGTTGCATCTTTTTTTATCCTTGTTTAGAGAAAAATAAAAAAATAGTGAAATAATAAAAAAATTTGATTCCTACTGATGCCTTTTGGAAAAATCAGGGAAAAATTCAGGAAAAAGGAAAATTCCGGGTTATTTGCTTGTTCTGTGCGTTCTTTCCATCGTCCTATGTTTTCACCTTGTTGCGCTACAACTCGACACGTCTTAGCCAGCAGCTGTGATTTGTACTTTGGATCCGGATTGAACAATCGCTAATCTGCACTCGTTATTTGCTAATCCTTGCGGTCATATTGTGTACCTACCCATAGCTCCACATATTCTTCTATCAGCACAGGTTCATCTTGCAACTGTTACCCACGCTCAACAACAGATTGCTTCGCCCTGTTTGGTTTCATCAAAATTGCCAAAAAAATTCAGGAAAATAAAGAAAAAAATTGTCAAAGTTTTTGCACGCTTTTTAGGGAACGTGTTGTATTTCTGTAGACCACATGCCACCTCAGTTGTAGGTGCCAATTTTTGTGGTTGCATCTTTTTTGATCCTTGTTCAGAGAAAAATAAAAAAAATAGTGAAAAAATAAAAAAGTTTGATTCCTACTAGTGCCTTTTGGAAAAATTAATGAAAAATTCAGAAAAAAGGAAAATTCTGGGTTATTTGCTTGTTCTGTGCGTTCTTTCCATCGTCCTTTGTTTTCACCTTGTTGCGCTACGTCTCGACATGTCTTAGCCAGCAGCTGTGATTTGTACTTTGGATCCGAATTGAACAATCGCTAATCTGCACTCGTTAATTGCTAATCCTTGCTGTCATATTGTGTGCCTACCCATAGCTCCACATATTCTTCTATCAGTACAGGTTCATCTTGCAACTTTTACCCACGCTCAACAACAGATTGCTTCGCCCTGTTTGGTTTCATCAAAATTGCCAAAAAAATTCAGGAAAATAAAGAAAAAAAATTGTCAAAGTTTTTGCACGCTTTTCAGAGAACGTGTTGTATTTCTGTAGACCGCATCCCACTTCAGTTGTAGGTGCCAATTTTTGTGGTTGCATCTTTTTTGATCCTTGTTTAGAGAAAAATAAAAAAAATGGTGAAAACATAAAAAAGTTTGATTCCCACTAGTGCCTTTTGGAAAAATCAGGGAAAAATTTAGTAAAAGGAAAATTATGGGTTATTTGCTATTCTGTGCGTTCTTTTCATCGTCCTTTGTTTTCACCTTGTTGCGCTACGTCTCGATACGTCTTAGCCAACAGCTGTGATTTGTACTTTGGATCCGGATTGAACAATCACTAATCTGCACTCGTTAATGCCTAATCCTTGCTGTCATATTGTGTGCTTACGCATAGCTCCACATATTCTTCTATCATCATAGGTTCATCTTGCAACTGTTACCCACGCTCAACAACAGATTGCTTCGCCCTGATTGGTTTCATCAAAATTGCCAAAAAAATTCAGAAAAATAAAGAAAAAAAATTGTCAAAGTTTTTTGCATGCTTTTCAGAGAACGTGCTGTATTTTTGTAGAGCACATCCCACCTCAGTTGTAGGTGCCAATTTTTGTGGTTGCATCTTTTTTTATCCTTGTTCAGAGAAAAACAAAAAAATAGTGAAAAAATAAAAAAAATTGATTCCTACTGATGCCTTTTGGAAAAATCAGGGAAAAATTCAGGAAAAAGGAAAATTCCGGGTTATTTGCTTGTTCTGTGCGTTCTTTCCATCGTCCTTTGTTTTCACCTTGTTGCGCTACATCTCGACACGTCTTAGCCAGCAGCTGTGATTTGTACTTTGGATCCGGATTGAACAATCGCTAATCTGCACTCGTTAATTACTAATCCATGCTGTCATATTGTGTGCCTACCCAGAGCTCCACATATTCTTCTATCAGCACAGGTTCATCTTGCAACTGTTATCCACGCTCAACAACAGATTGCTTCGCCCTGTTTGGTTTCATCAAAATTGCCAAAAAAAATTCAGGAAAATAAAGAAAAAATTGTCAAAGTTTTTGCACGCTTTTCAGAGAACGTGTTGTATTTCTGTAGACCGCATCCCACCTCAGTTGTAGGTGCCAATTTTATTGGTTGCATCTTTTTTGATCCTTGTTCAGAGAAAAATAAAAAAATGGTGAAAAAATAAAAAAGTTTGATTCCTACTAGTGCCTTTTGGAAAAATCAGTGAAAAATTCAGAAAAAAGGAAAATTCCGGGTTATTTGCTTGTTCTGTGCGTTCTTTCCATCGTCCTTTGTTTTCACCTTGTTGCGCTACGTCTCGACACGTCTTAGCCAGCAGCTGTGATTTGTACTTTGGATCCGAATTGAACAATCGCTAATCTGCACTCGTTAATTGCTAATCCTTGCTGTCATATTATGTGCCTACCCATAGCTCCACATATTCTTCTATCAGTACAGGTTCATCTTGCAACTTTTACCCACTCTCAACAACAGATTGCTTCGCCCTGTTTGGTTTCATCAAAATTGCCAAAAAAATTCAGGAAAATAAAGAAAAAAAAATTGTCAAAGTTTTTGCACGCTTTTCAGAGAACGTGTTGTATTTCTGTAGACCGCATCCCACTTCAGTTGTAGGTGCCAATTTTTGTGGTTGCATCTTTTTTGATCCTTGTTTAGAGAAAAATAAAAAAAATGGTGAAAAAAAAAGTTTGATTCCCACTAGTGCCTTTTGGAAAAATCAGGGAAAAATTTAGTAAAAGGAAAATTATGGGTTATTTGCTATTCTGTGCGTTCTTTTCATCGTCCTTTGTTTTCACCTTGTTGCGCTACGTCTCGATACGTCTTAGCCAACAGCTGTGATTTGTACTTTGGATCCGGATTGAACAATCACTAATCTGCACTCGTTAATGCCTAATCCTTGCTGTCATATTGTGTGCTTACGCATAGCTCCACATATTCTTCTATCATCATAGGTTCATCTTGCAACTGTTACCCACGCTCAACAACAGATTGCTTCGCCCTGATTGGTTTCATCAAAATTGCCAAAAAAATTCAGAAAAATAAAGAAAAAAAATTGTCAAAGTTTTTTGCATGCTTTTCAGAGAACGTGCTGTATTTTTGTAGAGCACATCCCACCTCAGTTGTAGGTGCCAATTTTTGTGGTTGCATCTTTTTTTATCCTTGTTCAGAGAAAAACAAAAAAATAGTGAAAAAATAAAAAAAAATGATTCCTACTGATGCCTTTTGGAAAAATCAGGGAAAAATTCAGGAAAAAGGAAAATTCCGGGTTATTTGCTTGTTCTGTGCGTTCTTTCCATCGTCCTTTGTTTTCACCTTGTTGCGCTACATCTCGACACGTCTTAGCCAGCAGCTGTGATTTGTACTTTGGATCCGGATTGAACAATCGCTAATCTGCACTCGTTAATTACTAATCCTTGCTGTCATATTGTGTGCCTACCCAGAGCTCCACATATTCTTCTATCAGCACAGGTTCATCTTGCAACTGTTATCCACGCTCAACAACAGATTGCTTCGCCCTGTTTGGTTTCATCAAAAATGCCAAAAAAAATTCAGGAAAATAAAGAAAAAATTGTCAAAGTTTTTGCACGCTTTTCAGAGAACGTGTTGTATTTCTGTAGACCGCATCCCACCTCAGTTGTAGGTGCCAATTTTATTGGTTGCATCTTTTTTGATCCTTGTTCAGAGAAAAATAAAAAAATGGTGAAAAAATAAAAAAAGTTTGATTCCTACTAGTGCCTTTTGGAAAAATCAGTGAAAAATTCAGAAAAAAGGAAAATTCCGGGTTATTTGCTTGTTCTGTGCGTTCTTTCCATCGTCCTTTGTTTTCACCTTGTTGCGCTACGTCTCGACACGTCTTAGCCAGCAGCTGTGATTTGTACTTTGGATCCGAATTGAACAATCGCTAATCTGCACTCGTTAATTGCTAATCCTTGCTGTCATATTATGTGCCTACCCATAGCTCCACATATTCTTCTATCAGTACAGGTTCATCTTGCAACTTTTACCCACTCTCAACAACAGATTGCTTCGCCCTGTTTGGTTTCATCAAAATTGCCAAAAAAATTCAGGAAAATAAAGAAAAAAAATTGTCAAAGTTTTTGCACGCTTTTCAGACAACGTGTTGTATTTCTGTAGACCGCATCCCACTTCAGTTGTAGGTGCCAATTTTTGTGGTTGCATCTTTTTTGATCCTTGTTTAGAGAAAAATAAAAAAAATGGTGAAAAAAAAAGTTTGATTCCCACTAGTGCCTTTTGGAAAAATCAGGGAAAAATTTAGTAAAAGGAAAATTATGGGTTATTTGTTATTCTGTGCGTTCTTTTCATCGTCCTTTGTTTTCACCTTGTTGCGCTACGTCTCGACACGTCTTAGCCAACAGCTGTGATTTGTACTTTGGATCCGAATTGAACAATCACTAATCTGCACTCGTTAGTGCCTAATCCTTGCTGTCATATTGTGTGCTTACGCATAGCTCCACATATTCTTCTATCATCATAGGTTCATCTTGCAACTGTTACCCACGCTCAACAACAGATTGTTTCGCCCTGTTTGGTTTCATCAAAATTGCCAAAAAAAATTCAGGAAAATAAAGAAAAAAAATTGTCAAAGTTTTTTGCATGCTTTTCAGAGAACGTGCTGTATTTTTGTAGAGCACATCCCACCTCAGTTGTAGGTGCCAATTTTTGTGGTTGCATCTTTTTTATCCTTGTTCAGAGAAAAATAAAAAAATAGTGAAAAAATAAAAAAAAATTGATTCCTACTGATGCCTTTTGGAAAAATCAGGGAAAAATTCAGGAAAAAGGAAAATTCCGGGTTATTTGCTTGTTCTGTGCGTTCTTTCCATCGTCCTTTGTTTTCACCTTGTTGCGCTACATCTCGACACGTCTTAGCCAGCAGCTGTGATTTGTACTTTGGATCCGGATTGAACAATCGCTAATCTGCACTCGTTAATTACTAATCCTTGCTGTCATATTGTGTGCCTACCCAGAGCTCCACATATACTTCTATCAGCACAGGTTCATCTTGCAACTGTTATCCACGCTCAACAACAGATTGCTTCGACCTGTTTGGTTTCATCAAAATTGCCAAAAAAAATTCAGGAAAATAAAGAAAAAATTGTCAAAGTTTTTGCACGCTTTTCAGAGAATGTGTTGTATTTCTGTAGACCGCATCCCACCTCAGTTGTAGGTGCCAATTTTATTGGTTGCATCTTTTTTGATCCTTGTTCAGAGAAAAATAAAAAAATGGTGAAAAAATAAAAAAGTTTGATTCCTACTAGTGCCTTTTGGAAAAATCAGTGAAAAATTCAGAAAAAAGGAAAATTCCGGGTTATTTGCTTGTTCTGTGCGTTCTTTCCATCGTCCTTTGTTTTCACCTTGTTGCGCTACGTCTCGACACGTCTTAGCCAGCAGCTGTGATTTGTACTTTGGATCCGAATTGAACAATCGCTAATCTGCACTCGTTAATTGCTAATCCTTGCTGTCATATTGTGTGCCTACCCATAGCTCCACATATTCTTCTATCAGTACAGGTTCATCTTGCAACTTTTACCCACTCTCAACAACAGATTGCTTCGCCCTGTTTGGTTTCATCAAAATTGCCAAAAAAATTCAGGAAAATAAAGAAAAAAAAATTGTCAAAGTTTTTGCACGCTTTTCAGAGAACGTGTTGTATTTCTGTAGACCGCATCCCACTTCAGTTGTAGGTGCCAATTTTTGTGGTTGCATCTTTTTTGATCCTTGTTTAGAGAAAAATAAAAAAAAATGGTGAAAAAAAAAGTTTGATTCCCACTAGTGCCTTTTGGAAAAATCAGGGAAAAATTTAGTAAAAGGAAAATTATGGGTTATTTGCTATTCTGTGCGTTCTTTTCATCGTCCTTTGTTTTCACCTTGTTGCGCTACGTCTCGACACGTCTTAGCCAACAGCTGTGATTTGTACTTTGGATCCGAATTGAACAATCACTAATCTGCACTCGTTAATGCCTAATCCTTGCTGTCATATTGTGTGCTTACGCATAGCTCCACATATTCTTCTATCATCATAGGTTCATCTTGCAACTGTTACCCACGCTCAACAACAGATTGCTTCGCCCTGTTTGGTTTCATCAAAATTGCCAAAAAAATTCAGGAAAATAAAGAAAAAAAAATTGTCAAAGTTTTTTGCATGCTTTTCAGAGAACGTGCTGTATTTTCGTAGAGCACATCCCACCTCAGTTGTTGGTGCCAATTTTTGTGGTTGCATCTTTTTTATCCTTGTTCAGAGAAAAATAAAAAAATAGTGAAAAAATAAAAAAAATTGATTCCTACTGATGCCTTTTAGAAAAATCAGGGAAAAATTCAGGAAAAAGGAAAATTCCGGGTTATTTGCTTGTTCTGTGCGTTCTTTCCATCGTCCTTTGTTTTCACCTTGTTACGCTACATCTCGACACGTCTTAGCCAGCAGCTGTGATTTGTACTTTGGATCCGGATTGAACAATCGCTAATCTGCACTCGTTAATTGCTAATCCTTGCAACTGTTACCCTCGCTCAACAACAGATTGTTTCGCCCTGTTTGGTTTCATCAAAATTGCCAAAAAAATTCAGGAAAATAAAGAAAAAAAATTGTCAAAGTTTTTTGCACGCTTTTCAGAGAACGTGCTGTATTTCTGTAGAGCACATCCCACCTCAGTTGTAGGTGCTAATTTTTGTGGTTGCATCTTTTTTGATCCTTGTTCAGAGAAAAATAAAAAAATAGTGAAAAAATAAAAAAATTTGATTCCTACTGATCCCTTATGGAAAAATCAGGGAAAAATTCAGGAAAAAGGAAAATTCCGGGTTATTTGCTGTCACACCCATTTTTAAGGAACAAATGGAGTGCATATTCTTATGTGCGCCCAGAGATCAATCACACATAAGTCGACAAATATAAATAGTATCATCACAAATGTTTATTACATAACGAATAGAATCACAGAGTCTTCACATAAATAAGCGGAAACTTAATATAAATATAGTGGTAGCTAGCTCCATAGCACAGGCACGTCAACTGGTTGACCACAAGTCTAGTAATCCTCAGGGAAGTAGTAGTAGTAGTCACTATTTGCACTTTCGGGATTCCATCCTGTGGTGGGGAATGCAAGGGTGAGCACAAAAGTACTCAACAAGTGTAACATGGGGTTCATGTAGCTCAAGTAGGCTAGACACTGGTTCAACTGCATGTAGCTTTTAGTTGATCATGTTTTAAGCAATTGAGTAGCATCGAATAGGTAATATTCCCAAAATAAACAAATGATCATGTAAAGAGAATAATGAATAGCAAAAACAAGTAAATTAATAGTGATCTCTATTCCGTAAGGGTCCAAGGCCGCTCGTGTCCGTGAGCACGGCTGATATACCAGTTTTACACTCTGCAGAGGTTGTACACTTTCACTGTGAGTCGTGATCCCTAAAAGCCCGAGGTCATGACTCCCCATTGGACATTCAAGTTTCACTATGAAGTCTTTCCAAGGTTCGTCTAACAAGTTAGGGCCGCTAGGTTTCTGTGGCCTGCGAATGTAGAGCCCCCCTTCCATATGGCACAATAACACGCAGCCTATACTCATAGGGACAGGAGCCGCACTACACCCAACCCGGAACACACCCCTCTTGCGCCATAAAGGTAACCACTAACAAGCTAGAAAAGGTCCTCTTATATGACTAAAGCCAGAGCCATATAGCCCTCACAGCTGTACTGTAAGTCCCGGATGTTCGCTTACAGATAAGTCCTTACGGAGAGGAATCTAGAGATAACTCTAGCCCTCTTGTTCCCTGTTGCTAAAAAGCATCTTTTAGAGTTATTGCATATATCATTAGTCAAATTACAAGATCATTGTTTATGTAAGCACTAGCCACTACCCAATGCCAATAACCATAGGATTCAAGGAACAAGATCAAAACTACGGCATCCTTAACAAGGAGACACATGCAGCATGAATTAAGTAAATTATAGTGAATAGGTAACAAGGATGATCCCATGCTATACTTGCCTTGATCTAGCTGATCCTGTTGATCCGACTCGTAAAAGTACTCTTGATCACCAACGAACTGATCACCGTCTATTCTCGATTAACATGTCAACAACAATCATCCAAGGGCAATCATGCAAAGCAAACAAAGCTATAATTAGAACAGTACACCAACAGCAGTAAAATAAGATGAAAAGTTTTTAAAACAAATCTACATCGCTCTAGGATCACACAGACGCAAAGTTCACGCAAATCGGAGCTAAAACGGAAAAGTTATGATTTAAACAAGATTTACTTTACTAAAGTAATAGATTAAATCTAACCTCAAATTTAAAAAGTGTAAAACCTACTGTACAGCAGTACTAATAGATAGAATATGAAATTATGAACCTAACGCAACTTGAACGGATCAAATCGGAATTAAAACGGAGATTTTATGACCTATTTAGACCTAGTGGCAATTCTGTAAATAGCTGAAAGCGTATTTTCAATTAAACCGACGAAATTACGTTTTCTAATTAACAAAGCGTAAACCCGGAAAGACGCCATGGACTGCGGGTTATGACTCTAGAAAATCCAGGGACTCTTTTGCAAAAGCTACGGCCGAAGGGGTATCTTGAAACATGGGCCATCGGATTAGATCTCAACGGCCAGGATCGATCCGGGGAAGAGAGAGAGAAAGAATCCGGTCACCAACAGTGACCGGCGGCGGCAGGACGGCCGGCGGCTCGCCGGAGTTGATCAATCCGACGAGTTAGTGCTCGATTCTTCAATCCAAACCTTCCAGAAGCAAGAGAGGGGGCTCGCGGACTCACCTAGACCGGTTAGGGCAACGGAAATCAATCTAGAGCTTCCTGCGGCTAACAATGGCGGACGGCAACCCCTGTACACGGCGGTGACTCACGTTATGGCCTTAAAAACCGAAATTCGACTCAAAAATCGTCATGGGAAGGAAGGGAAACTTCAACCGCACTCACCGAAGAAGAGAAACGGGCCGGATGACGCGCGGCTTCTCCAAGCGAGGTTTCCCGAGCTCGAGCGGTGGCGGCCTTAGGGTTGCGGTGGCTAGCTCGACGGCGAGAGCGCGATTCGCGTGGCGTGGGAAAAATAGATGCGGTTGGCGCTATTTAAGAGGGGCCCGACGTGAGGAGCAAGCCAAGGGGATGTCGGGGCAACCTCGGACTCCTCCGAGCGTCTCCGGCTCGGTTACGAGCAGGAGGTAGAGGACGACGCTGACCAGCGGGCCCGGCGCGTCATAGAGACAAGCAGGAGGGGGCGGTGGGCAGCTGCTGGCTGGGCCAGCCCGTCTTCGCGGCCCACGGCCAGGAGAGAAAGGGAACGGCTGGGCCGAGCTGAATTCGGCCCGAACTGAGGAAGAAAATATTCTTTTCTTTTTTTTTAAATAATACTTCAAATACATTTCCAAAAGACTCTTGAAATAATTTTCTTTTTTTTTTAAAATAAAAACCAATCACCCAAATAAAAATATGCATCGGCATGTATGCACAAACACTTATTTAATCCCTATATTTGATTTTATTTAAACAAAAATATTATTTCGCTAGATTAAAATGCTCACAAAATTGCGTAAGTAATTCAAATTCCCTATTTAAAAATATTCAAAAGTTTAGGGTGTTACAATTCTACCCCCCTTAAAAGAATCTCGTCCCGAGATTCGGACGATGCTTACTCAAACAACTGTGGGTATGCTTTTCTTAAATCCTCTTCTCTTTCCCACGTAGCCTCTGCTTCCGAATACCGACTCCACTGAACTTTACACATCTTTATAACTCGGCTTCGGGTAACTCTTTCCGCTGTCTCCAAAATTTTCACAGGATACTCCTCGTAAGTAAGATTTTCCTTAACAGTGAGTTCTTCCAACGGTATTTGTTCTTCCGGTACTCGCAGACATCTCTTTAACTGTGACACATGAAACACATCATGCACCCCTGCTAAACTCTCAGGCAATTCCAACTGATAAGCCACTTCACCACGCCTCTCTAAGATCTTAAAAGGACCGACATACCTCGGTGCTAACTTTCCTTTCCGATTAAACCTTTTCACACCTCTCATAGGCGACACCTTCAGATAAACATAATCTCCTACTTCGAAAGTCAACTCTCTTCGTCGAGTATCGGCATAACTTTTCTGTCGCGACTGAGCTGCTTTCAAGTTATTTCGAATCATTCTTACTTGTTTCTCAGCATTCTTAAGCACATCTGGTCCAAATACTTGACTCTCTCCCGTCTGATTCCAAAACAATGGAGTTCTACACTTTCTACCATACAAAGCTTCAAAGGGTGCCATCTGTAAACTTTTCTGATAACTGTTATTATAGGAAAACTCTGCATACGGCAAACTCTTATCCCAACTCGTACCATACTGCAAAGCACAAGCCCTTAACATATCCTCCAATATCTGATTAATCCTTTCTGTTTGCCCATCTGTCTGAGGATGATACGCTGTGCTAAAATTCAGTTTAGTCCCTAATGACTCTTGTACTTTCTGCCAGTAATACGATGTGAACTGGGTACCTCGATCAGACACTATCTTCTTCGGAACTCCATGCAAACTTACTATTCTTTCCAAATACAACTCTGCCAACTTTGCACTGGTATACGTAGTTCTAACTGGTATAAAATGAGCAACTTTAGTCAAACGATCCACTATAACCCATATTGAATCAAAACCCCTCTGAGTGCGCGGTAATCCTACTATGAAGTCCATACCAACTTCTTCCCACTTCCACTCGGGTATCTGCATCGGTTGCAGCAATCCTGCAGGTCTTTGATGTTCAGCTTTAACCCTCTGACATGTGTCACATAGTGCAACATACTCTGCAACATCTCTTTTCAAACCGTGCCACCAATACTTTTCTCGTAAATCCATATACATCTTAGTACTTCCAGGATGAATAGAATAAGCGGACTCATGAGCCTCCCGTAGGATTGCTCCTCTTATAGCTTTGTCCTCAGACACACATAATCGTTTTCCAAACCATAGGGTTCCCTTGTCATCCAACCGAAATCCAGGTGCTTTACCTTTCGGTATATTCCCTACTATCTCCTTTATCTTGTCATCCGTCAACTGACCCTCACGTATTTGTTGCTCTAACATAGGCTCTACTACTAATTCCACTGCATTAACGGCAATACCCAAGTTTAGATGCTCAATCTCAGCACATAACTCATTTGACATCGGCATTACTTGTACCTCGTTAGCATAGCTCTTCCTACTAAGGGCATCAGCAACCACATTAGCTTTACCCGGATGATAGTGTACCTCCAGATCATAATCCTTTATCAACTCTAACCAACGACGTTGTCTCAAGTTCAGATCTGATTGAGTGAAAATGTACTTCAAACTCTTATGGTCAGTGTAAATATCACTTTTATGTCCAATCAAATAATGCCTCCAAATTTTCAAGGCATGCACAACGGCTGCTAACTCCAAATCATGGGTAGGATAATTTAACTCATGCTTCCTCAACTATCGAGATGCATATGCTACTACTTTGCCTTCCTGCATAAGCACACATCCAAGACCCAATCGAGATGCATCACAGTAAATGGAGAAACTCTTATTCAAATCTGGCAAAACTAACACCGGGGCTGTTGTCAATCGTTTCTTCAGCTCCTCAAAATTAACCTGACACTTATCGGACCATACAAATTTAGCATTCTTTTCCAGCAACGCCGTCATTGGTTTGGCAAGCTTAGAAAACCCTTCAATGAATCTTCTATAATATCCAGCCAATCCCAAGAAACTACGAATTTCTCCCACATCAGTTGGCGGTTTCCAATTCAACACATCTTTTACTTTGCTAGGATCCACTGATATTCCACCATTAGAGACCACATGACCCAGAAAAGCAACTTCCTTTAACCAAAACTCGCATTTGCTACGCTTAGCATAGAGCTTATGCTCTCTGAGCTTCTGCAGGACCAACCTCAAATGTTCCACATGTTCTTCCTTAGTCTTAGAGTATACCAGGATATCATCGATGAACACTACTACAAACTTATCAAGATACTCCATAAATACCTTATTCATCAGGTACATAAAGTATGCAGGAGCATTAGTCAAACCAAAGGACATTACTGTATACTCATACAAACCATATCGGGTGGTGAACGCTGTCTTAGGTATATCCGTGGCACGAATCTTCAACTGATGATAGCCAGAGCGAAGGTCAATCTTGGAGAACACACAAGCACCTCTCAACTGATCAAACAAATCATCAATCCTTGGCAGCGGGT